>JAODAL010022472.1:0-64656 GCA_025379985.1 Phyllomedusa bahiana | reverse complement strand
CTAAAAAGACCTTTCATTCTCTCCTATAGTGACAGCGCTGGTCGCTATAGCTTCAGACTTTTCCCGTCTCTTCTGTTAGGGCTCAGGGAAATTAACACCCTTTTTAAAGGGGCCCTGTTATCAGGTTTTGGCTCTTTTTTATAGAGGATGGGATATTTCTCCATTTTCCGATCAAGTTGAAATTGTTTGGAATTTTTCATTTTCTGTATTCTTTTTGCTACATTTGTTTAGTCGAGCACGTGGGGGCCCACTGCCTTTTCAAAATTTGGGAATAATAAAGGGGGGCCCCGGGGCTGGCAACCCTTTAAAAGTTTAAAGGGGTTGTTCACTACAGGATTGCTGTTTTTATTTGAAGACTTGAAAAAAACAAGTTTTTTGCAACATGTGTCCTTAACTGTCCTACCATTCCTGTATTACCTCTTGTTGGGCCAGGTCGTTAGTACAGACATTTTCTTGTCTCCTAAAAGGCTGCCAGCACTGGTTGCTATAGCTACGACCTGGCTTCAAAACCGCCCTAGTGCTGCGCCGAAACCCCCCCTAAATTAAAAGTAAAACCCAAGGGAAAAGGACTAGGTGGGAACCAATGTGTGGACCCCCCTTTTAAAAAAAGGGACACCCGTTTATAAGTTTTTTAAACAAAGCAAAGGTTTCCAGTACAAAGCTCTGGTCACCCTCCCACACAAAATGCTCGGTTTCTTACTTGTATCTTGTTTTAAATTTAAAAAAACAAAATAAAATTGGTTAAAAGTATTTGGAAACAAAAAAAACTGGTGTTTAGAGAAACAAAGGGGTTCTCCAGTCTTAGGCTGGTTCATCTGCATCGTGTTTTTTGTAAAAGGAAACAGTTTCCTTAAAAGACGGACACCCAAAGGCGCCCGACAAACCCCAAAGACTACAGAACCCCTCCGCCCCTCCAAACAGCGCTGCGCCATCACGCTTGTGGGCTTCTGGGTTTTTCCCGTTTACTTCAATAGGGCGTCACAGCCGCCGATTGGCGCAGCGGTCACGGGTCATTGGGCAATTTCAACCAATGCTCACATGACCTTTGCAGCCAATCGGTGGCCCCCGGGGGTTTAGCGCTGGAGAAGCATACTTTTTTTGTTTTAAACCTTGGCTATGTTCCTGGCTCAGTACGGCTGCAATTACGCGGGTGCTTTGGGGGTCATGCTAAGGGTTGTTACACAGCTTATTGTCGGAGTAATTGGGACGGATTCCGCCCCAATTAGCCGGGGCTGCGGGGGGCCGGGGGGGGAGCTCGCCCGGCCCCCCTAAATTTTTATCCATTTTTTTTTTCTATTATCAAGTTGGTGGAAGGCCTCTATCCCCCGTGAAACCTTTTTGTGGGGAACAGTTGGGGGGGTCAGGCATGCATTTAATTTGTAATTTTTTACCTCTTTCATGTGTCCCCTCGAGGGGTCTCCAAATCCTTTTATATTTTTATGTCCATGGGTTAGGGGATGAGTGCCAAATAAGATGTTTTGGATCCCCTTATTGGGGTTAGTAAATCATGAATATAAGGTTCTCCTGTTTAGGTGGTGTTCCCCCAGACTTGTAATGGAAAGAGGAAATGGGAAAGGGAAAAATTGGAGGTTAGAATCAGATTTTGAAAATAGTGTGTATAGAGGTTAAGAGTTAAAACATAATAAAAGTTAAATTTTAGTGTTTTAAAAGATTGAGAAATGATTGAGTTTAAGTTTGCCCCATGGGAAAAAATTTGTAAAAAATAGAAAAACAGGGAAATTAATTTAGGATAAATAAAGGGTAAGTAATGTTTTTTTACCCCAGGACTGCACGAGGAAAAGTGAGTGCAGCTTGGAGGATAATCAGGATGTAACTTGGAAACAGTACAGGAAAGTAATGTAGTAACCCGTGATGCAGCACCCAAAATAGTGAGTGCAGCTTGGAGGATTTTTACAGGTTTGTAACTCAGGTTCGTACGGGGAAAATGAAATGTATTTACGGGGAGGCTCAGAGGAATAGTGAGTGCAGCTCTGGTGGAAAATACGGGGATGTAATAAAGGATAAGTACGGACCCAGTATTGTATGTAACGTGATAAACCCTTTGCAGAATTTGTGATTTGCAGTTGGGGATAATACATGATAAAAAATTGGGGGAACCCCCCAAGTACAGGATAAGTAATGTTTTTACACTTTTGACTGCCCAGCGGGAATTTTGAGTCCCGCTCTGGGGATTTTTTACGGAAATGAAACTAGGATCTGTACAGGATAAGTAATGTATTTTCCGTGATTTGCACCGCGGGAATAGTAAGTGCAGCTTGGAGGAAAATTTACAGGATGTAACTAGGATCGGGTTACAGGATAAGTAATGTATTTACAGTGCTGCACCAGCCGAATAGGGGTTTTGCAGCTCTGGAGGTTTAATACAGGATGAAAATCAGGATCAGTACAGGAAAAGAAAAGAAATTGAAGGGTAAAAAGTGAGGTCCCAGACTAAGTTGCAGAGCTGTGATCTGTGGCCGAGGTTTTCGGGGGGGCCAAATTTCACGTCCCTTTTTTTAAAGGGGAAATTTTAGAAGTGGAAAAACCCCTCAAAATTTACCCCTAAATTTTTGAGCTTAGGTGAGCGAAGGGAGCAGAAAGGGACTCCCGTTTTTTTTGTAAATTTATTTTTGCACTTCTTTCCCATACCCTTTAAATTTACCTTTGCTTGCTTTACTATATACCTTGCAGCCATCTCCCTCCTTTTTTAAATAACCCCAAATCTTGCCCTTTAAGAAAAATTTTTATCCACAAAAGCCCCCACCCCTTCCCCCTCCCTATTTTCTCACCCCACACGCTTTTCCCTCTTAAACCCAACCCAAAAACCTCCGCCCCCATTTTTATTGCACAAACGCGTTTTTTTTCAAGGGGCCCCATTGCTGTCTCTTTTCATTCTCCTGTTTCTCGCTGCGGGGGAAATTTCTCCCCCAACCCCGGGCCCCCCTTTTCCTTTATGCTCTTTCCCACCTCCTCCCCCTTCCTTTCCAAAAAAACCCTGCAAAACCCTGCTTCCCAATTCGTTTGTAGTCTTTTTTGCCCTTTTATATGTGCCTTGGAACGGCCCGCCCGTCTGAAAACCAAACTCCCCTGTGTTAGGGACCTTTTTCTCTCCCAACTCCATAAAAAAAACCTTTTTTTTTTGGCGGGCCCCACAGAAACAGGGACTCCGGAAATTCTGACCGTTCCCCTTGCCGCTTCACCTATGGTGGGTACATTTTTCACCCACCCCCCAAAACCTGAGAAAGGGGGGGGGGGGAGTTGGCTTTTACTCCTTTACCCCACACTCATTTCCCAGGGTCATTCCCCCAGCCCCCCTCCCTCACTTTCCCCCCTTTTGAGGCCCACCCCTCAGCTCTTTTGGCCTTTTTCCCCACCCAGGTTGCAGTTGTCTACAGCCCCCCGGGCTCTCCCCCGCCATTTTCTTTTTTCATTTTGTGCTGGCTCCCACATTTCCCTCTTTCTGAAATCCCCACTCTCTTTAAATGGGTGATTTAAACACCCCCATTGATCCCCCCAAAATGTCCCCTTTTATGCCCCCAACTGTTTTTTTTTAACCTCCTCTCATGGCCTCTCCATTTTACGGGCCCCCCCCAAAACCACAAGGATGGGAAACTTTTGGTTCTGGTTTCTTCTTTCTTTTCCTTTAAATTTTTAACTTCATAATTCTCCTTATGTCTTCTGACCAAAAACCTTTTTCCCCTTTATTTTAAATAATTTCGGGCCTTTTGGAAAAAACCTCCCCTTAATCCTTTCGCTTTTTCCCGCCCCTTTTAATTTTTGGAACTCCCAAAAAACCAAAACATTCCTAAATGCCCCCTTTTCCCTTTCCTTTTTTCTGTCCTGCCGGCTGTAAAAGTTAAAATGAAACTCTCACAACCACCCTGGACTTTTTGGCACCACCACACCCCGCCCACCAGATTTCGGGACGCCACAGCCTTGGCCACACCCTCAGCCCGGTTTTCTCCAGCATGTTCCAGGTTTTTGGCTGAGCGGCTGTGGAGAAAGTCAAAGAACCTTGCAAAACTTTTCCATAAAAAATTTTCTTGCTCAGGTCTTATCACACTCCCCTTTCACTGCCCAAACAAAAAAATTTTTCACTCCCTCTTTTTCCACATTACACAACCCCCCAAAAAAGCCCTTTTTGACCCCTTTCCCAAATTCCCCCCAAAGGGCCAAAAAGATCAGGCCCCCGGTTTCCTGACCTTGTGTGAAGCCCGGGCCCCACTCACTTCAAAACAAAATTAAAAAAATTTCCCGGCAAACACAAAATTCCCCAATCCCCAAATTTTCCCTTCCAACCCTCCCCGCAGCCCTCTAATCTTACGCAGTTTTGACCTGACGAAGGGAAAAGAAGTGTCCAGGCTTCCCCTGTCTCCCCGCCCCACCCCCTCCCTCTATGACCCCATTCCATCCCACCTCATAAGTTTATTTCTTAGCGGGTCCTCTCTCACCTTACGGGCTTTCTTTTAACTCTCTTCCCCACGGGGATTTTTTTCCTTTTTTCCTTCAAAAAGCCTTAAAAACCCCCTTAATTTAAAAAAGGGCCCTCTCTGGAACCGTCCTGTGCTGATAACAAAACCGGGCCCGGTCTCAAAAACCGGGCCCCTTCATCTAAAAACTCCGGAACGTTGGTCTACTCTCCCCCTAACCCGCTTCTCTCGGGTAACTCTCTTTTTTGCCCCAGCTCTTTTTTTCCCCGAAACCTCCCACCCCGGAAACCCCTTATTTAAAGTCTCAAATGTTTCTCCAAACCCAGCAAATTAAGGGAAAACTACCCCTTTGCTGCTTCTCTTGGATTCTCTGCGCTTTTGACACTGGGGATCCCCAACTTCCCCAGACCCGCACCTTTGGGCCCTCCGGGGAAAACCGCTCTCCCCTTGGTTCTAGTCCCTACCTTTTGGGGGACCGCCCCTTCAGTTTTTTCTTTTTCTGGTTTCGCCTCCCCCTCCTCTTCCTTTTTGCTTTTGGGGATTTCCCCTCAGGGATCATTTCTAGGCCCTCCCTTTCTTTTCTTTGGGTACACGCCCCTTTTTAAACAAACCATCGGGGATTTGGTTTTCCAGTCCCCTTCTTAAGTGAGGGAAAAAACCCAATTATACCCTCCCCCCGTGAATCATTTCCTCCCCGTAAAAAAACCCAGTGACTGTCTGTCTGCTGTCTCTGACATCATGCCCTTCCCCTTCTGAAATTTAAACCTCACTAAGACTGAACTTTTTGTCTTTCCGCCTTTCTACAAAACCCAAACCCCCCCCCCCCCCCCCCCCTGTTTTTTGGGTTTGGGGTTTCCCCCATTTCCCTAGGCGGCAGGCCCGGTTTAGGGGTTTTATTTGTTTCGGATCGCCCTTCCCCCCCAATTTATAAAACCCTTTTGCCCCTCTGTCACCTGCACCTAAAGTTTATCCCCAAAATTTTCCGGGTTCCTTTTTCCTGTGGAAAGACTAAAATCTCATTTTTGCCTTATTCTTTTCGTTTTAAATACTGCAACCCTTTGGGCTTATCGGTTTACCCTTTTGCAAATTCCCCCCTTTCCAATTTGTCCAGAATGCAGCAGCCAGGCTTGTCTTTCTCCCCAAAGCCGCTTTTGTTTGTCTACCCTGTGTCAGTAAATTTGCACGGGTTCCCCATCCTTTTCAGGTTTCAGTTATAAATCAGACTTTTCACCCTAAAGTCCCCACAGCGCTGCTCCCCCTCTTTCCCTTTCCCTTTCGTCCCCTGTTTACCCCCCAAACCTGTGCTTCCGTTTCTGCTGTGATATTGATTACTTTCCTAATAAATCCAAACCCCCCAATGCCCCCTAAAAGTTTAACAGTCCCGGCCCCCATTTCCCTCTGGAAATTTGTACTGGGGGCTCAGGCAAATCTCAAACCTAAAAAACAGTTTTAAGGGACCTGAAAATTACATCTTCTCGGGTCTGGCCCTCCAAGATCCCAAAAACTCAAATCCCCACACATCTGTCACCCCCTGAATTTGGGGCCCCTTCGGGCACTTACCCTGTATTTGGGATGTACAGTCGGGGGTGGCGGTTCTCCTTTTTTTCATGTAAACCCCCCCCTTTTTTTGAAACGGGCCGGACCATTGTAAACCCTTGGCCCCTTTCTTCCCTTTATGTTTCACCATACACCCCTATTGGGTTGTTAGCTTTCACGAGCAGGGCCCTAAACCCCTTGTGTTAATTTTAAGTATTTTTAATTTTGAAATTAAATTGTATGTTTCCCCTTGAATTTTTTAAAGTGCGGGGAATATGTTGGCGTTTATGAAATAAAGTTTATTTTTGTATTATTATCAGCAGAATGTGAGCACAATTTGGGGGATTTTTAAACGGATGTAACTCAGGATCAGTACAGGATAAGAAATTTGTATGTACATTTGACTGCCCCCAGCGAATAGTGAGTGCAGCTCTGGGGGATAAATTAAGGAGGTAATCGGATAAGAAACGGTTAAAATTTTAAGGGTATTTTTGACAGTGACTGAAACCAGCAGAATAGTGGTGCAGTTTCTGGAGTAAAATTACAGGATGTAAATCAGGATCAGTCCCAGGATAAGTAAGGTTGTACACATGCCCTGAAACCAGCAGAAAGTGAGTGAGCTTGGGTATAAAAAGGATGTAAACCAGGACAGTACAGGAAAATTAATGTTGTAACAGTGACTGCCCAGCAGAATAGTGAGTGCAGCTTGGAGTAAAAATACAGGATGTAACTCGGATCAGTACAGGATAAGTAATGTATGTACACAGTGAGCCCCAGCAGATGGGTGAGCTCTGGAGGAAAATACGGATGTAATCAGGATAGTAAGGTTAAGTAATGTTGTGCACAGTGACTGAACCAGGAATGTGAGTGAGTTGGGGGAAATAAAGGATGTAACTCGGATCGTACAGGATAAGAAAGTTTGTCCAGTGACTGACCGCAGAATAGTGAGTGCGTTGGGTTTTAATAAAAGATGTAATCGGATCGAAAAGGAAAGTAATGTTGTCCCACAGTGAGCACCAGCGATGTGGTGCAGCCTGGAGTATAATACGGACGAATCGGGAAATCGTACGGGTTAAGAAATGTTGTAACGTGACTGCACCAGCAGATTGTGGTTCAGCTCTGGGGGTTTAATACAGGTTTTAAACTCGGATCAGTACGGAAAAGTAATTATGTACACAGTGACTGCCGCTTTTTGGGGTTTCAGTTTGGGAGGATTAAGGTGAAACTCGGTCAGTACAGGTTAAGTAATGTATTACAGTGCGGACCAGGAATGGGTGCGCTCTGGAGTATTTTACAGTGTAATCGGGTCAGTAAGGGTATGGTTTAAACGTGACGCCCAGCAAAATGTGAGTGCAGCTCGGGAGTATAAACAGGGGTGCTGGTCGTACAGGATAAGTAAAGTAGGAAAAACCCATGCAAAAATTTCTTTGAACCTTAGGAAGGGTCAAAACTTTTTTTCCTTTTTTGCACAGCAAAAATTCAGTCTGACCCTAAATAGGTTCTTCCTGCACATTCTGCTCATGCACATCTCTCTCCACTGGAAGGAAAATTTATGTAATTTCGGGCAGATTTGTGGATTTGTATGAAGTAATGCTAGTGCAGTGCGGGGAAATTCCAGAAAAATTACCCCGGTGGTTTGTGTTGCAAAAAAAATCCTGTTTGGTTTTTAGTGTTTGACCGTTGGAAAAAAATGTGGCTTTGGGTTTGAATTTCGTCTCCCTATTCTAATCTTTTCTAGCCCTAAATTGAGGTCAGGGTTTTTTCAGGAATTTGGATTACTTATTTTAATTTCGGTTTCCATAATGTAGTTTTTGTTTTTTGGAAATTTGGAAAGTGACAGACGAGCTTTTGGTTTGGAAATGACAAAACCCCCGGACCCCCATGAAAGTTTTGGCGCCCCTAAAACTGTTTTTTTTTTTTTTTTTAAAAACTAACCCAAATTAGGGTTGAGAGATTTTGTTTGGCAAAAATTTAATTTTGGACCCAACCCATTGAACCAATTGATTCGGACTTTTAAAAAATTTTAATGAATCGAAAAACACCCCTGGTTGTTTTTTCGGCACTTAAATTCGATGTAGATCAGGCTGGCTTTTTAAAAAAGGTAAAATACCCCTATTATCGGTATAAGCGAGTTTTAGCGCTTTTTTTTGTGCTCTAAAAAGCCTTCCCGGTTGTCCAGTCAGTCACCGGTCCAGGCGCTGTCTGGCCGGGCCGATCCCCTTTAGCGCTTGTGTCCTTTGGGAGCGATCGTGCGATACAAGTTGGTCGGGTCCGGGCCGCCAAAAGGAGGGTGCTGTCGGCGATCTCTTCAGCTTATGCAATCCTCGAGCAAAAACGTGAAAATACTATTGGGGCAAAAGCGAGTGCTCTCTGTCCCGGGCTCCGAGGCCCCAAAAGATTTCAGCCCTTGGAGTTCCACGCCCCTGTTCCGGGAAAAAAGTGGATCGATCGGACGGCGGGAGAGAAAGGTTTTTTTTTTTTTAAAAACCCGTAGGGGGACTATACCCGCCATAGGGGTTTCAAACTGTTACTGCTCTGAGGGAAAATAAACTGTCTATACCTGCCTATGGAGGACATAAAATTACCTATACCTGCCTATGGGGGACATTAAACTGCCTATACCTGCCTATGGGAGATATGTACCTGCCTATGGGGGACATTAAATTACCTATACCTGCCTATGGGGGACATTTACCTGCCTATGGAGGACATTTACCTGCTTATACCTGCCTATGGGGGACATTTACCTGCCTATGGTGGACATTTCCTGCCTATACCTGCCTATGGTGGACATTTACCACCTATACCTGCCTATGGGGGACATTTACCTGCCTACATACATATGTGTTATTGTGTGTAGGTAGTATCTATTTAAATGACCAGTGTTCAGTGTGATCCTAGCACGCGAGTGGTGTAAATTTACCAGTAACTGCTGCATTTTCCACCCTAGTCTTATACTCGAGTCAATACATTTTCCTAGTTTTTTGTGGTAAAATTAGGTGCCTCGGCTTATATTCGAGTCGGCTTATACTCGAGTATATGCGGTATATTGCTTTTTGGGTGCCAAGATGCATTGACTGCAGACACTGACATACACAATACGATTATGACGAGAGGAACAAGGCTTATACACAAATAACTTGCTGAGCGCAGGCGTTTTATCTCATTTTATTAATATAATTTTTAGAATTTTTATAAAGGGTGCCGGCATATTGCAGCATGCTAGTAACCAGGGTGACAGAGTCCGGCCTCACATCTTACATTACAGGACAGGAAATAGCTGCTGTGGATAAAGGTCTAGTTCACACACCACGCAGATCAGTCGCAGATCGCATTTGTGATTTCTGTGGTGGAAACTGGGAGTGGATCCCAAAGAGAAAGGAAAGCTTGAAGGGGTTAACTCATGAAGACAACCGTTATAGACGCCCTATTAGGGATTATGGATTATTCCCTATTTAGGAGCCAGAGTGGTTAGCCAATTACAAGGAAAGGCCGCCATGTTTTCCTGAGACAATCCCTTCAAAGAGGTATTCCGGCCTTAAACATTCATCCCCCATCCACAGGGAGACCTCCACTGATGGCTAGAATGGGGGACTGAGCAGAGGTTTTCTACAACTGCTCTCCACTGTCCATGGGAGTCCCCCATTCTATCTATTGGTAGAAGTCTCCCACCGGTGCAACATTTATCACAGGAGATGTAACTTTATGCTCCTAGGCCCCAATGCAAAATCTATTACAGAGTCCCCCCTACCATGTGCATTTATAATACTGAGGTCTTCTAATGAGGTAGAGGGGCGTTTGGGCTACCTTTTGCACCCCTAGTAGCAAAGCCACCTGTGTGTCACCAATTCTGTGATAAATATCCATGGCGGGAATACCCCTTTAAATTATTTCCTTTGTTTCTAGACCTGATCCTAATTTTTCCTCAAAAAAACAGAAAAAATTGTTTCAACAGTGATTGGAAACAAATGGAGGTCTCCATACGTGGGCCCGCCCAAGACTCGTCAATGACCCCTTAGCTTATTATTTTTCACAAAATGAATGATCTCTGCAGCCAATGTGAGATATAGCAGAGCTCAGTTTGCAATTTCGCACTGTATAAACAGCATTAGGATAAAGCAGTGGGTTGACCTTGCAGTCCCGACTTCGACACAACTAGCGTCAACGCCGTCAAATAACAAACTCAGCCCTGCTACACCTGTACAAGCGAAGACATTACAGAAAAAAAAAGATATTTCCCCCCCCAAAAAATTTTTATAACATAAACTCTGCCATAAAATACCCCAAACAATACAATAAAGTATACATTATGTGTGATTACAAAACTTTGTAAGTGTCAAAAAGGAAAGTGATTTCATTATAAACATCGGGGGGGATAACCTCTACAGTGTTTGTCCTTAGAACAGAGAGTCTCCCCCCCCACCCACCGAGGTGCTCCCCTGCTTTGGACCCAAAAGCACCCCCTGATGTACCCAGGGGACAGAGAGGCAGTGAGAAAAGCTTAAAAAAAACAAAAAAAAAAACACACTTGCCCATTGAGTGATGGTTATCTTAAAAAGTAGATATTAGTTACGTATTTTTCAACATAATACACTGAAGGAGAATACAAATTAGGATAAAACATAGATTAAATTATATTTATATATAAAAAAAATCCTCACGATTTTTGTGGATTTGAACCTCCCCTGGGAACCGATATACAACATTTTGCTCTGACCTATAAACAGAACGAAGCGTAAAGAAAAAAAAAAGGAGCTACAAAAAAAGGTACCTGGTCGGGTTAAACATGCTTCAGGAAAAGGGTTTGGGGAGATTTGTGGGTTTTCTGTCCTGTTTTGGCCATAAGGAAACCATGCCCCTTAATTCCAGCTGCCATAGATGAAAAAATGTGATACCATTTGTGAGGTTTCCTAATAAAAGGCTCAGTCTTTTTGTAAATATTTAGTGGGCTTTTTTTTCTATTAATATATATATAATATATATTTATATATAATTATTTTTATAATTTTTTTTTATAATATACCAAAAAACTTAAAGAGTATAGATAGAAAAAAAAACATATCCAATAGCTTCAGGGCTGTAGCAACTTTAAATGTCTTGGTAATATTCGGAGCCGAGTTCCATAGAATGAAGCATGGGTTTCTGGTCGAGGGAGGACATCTTGTTGAGCATCTCAGCCGACAAGGAGTAGCTATTCCCTGACTTTTCCTCAAACCAGCTGTCCAGAGCTCTCTTGGCATCGAAATTAGAGATGGACGGCCCATTTACCGCTATGGTCAAGAGGTCACTCAGCTGTTCTAACGTTAGCCTGGAGCGGTTGTTTTTGCGCAGTCTCTGAAGAGCGTTGCGCCCCTTTTCGCAACAGGCCGTAGAAGTGGGAAGGACTTTTAGGATCTGGACTGTCTTGTTTAAGAGCAGGAATCTTTGTTTGTACTTACAGATATGGCCTATCAAATCTTTGAAACCGTTTTTGGTACAGTAGTCAGCCTTGAGGTCTCGCCATTCCATCAACAGACCATCCCTGCAGTCGGAAAGGAATGACGGGATGCCATTCAAGTGTTCGTAGATTTGCAGCATTTCCTCCTCTCCGTAGCTAATGAGCTCCTCTGTGCTTCTGGGCCACGTAGACAAGTCGAAAACTTGGCAAGCTTTGACAAATATTCGGCTACGGGAATCAAACCGTTGGGCGAGGGTGAGTTGAGTCTTCTGGCAAATCTTCTCGCGGATGGACTGAAACTTAGCTTCGGCCACACGCAAGTTTTTCAAGGAGATCCCATGGAAACTTTCCCGGAAGTTTTCTTCGAATTCTGGAAGGTATTCCCCAGGAGAATCTGTCAGGCGGCTAATTTCTTGAATGGCTTCTTCTATTTTCTCATCCACCTGGGACACCAAGAGGTACTCGCCTTGGAAGACGTAGGCCAGGCGGGACAAGACTGCGATCACATCCAAGAGGAAGTAGATAAGCTTAATTGACTGATAATCCATGAGAAACTGAAGGAGGGCTAATGCAATAGCGGAGGCATCGGCTCGTTGGGTTTGACCGCTGACGTCTTTCAAATGAGCCACCACTTCCAGGTAGTCCTTAATTAGAGCATTTAGCACATTCTGCTCACCTATTATCCATTTTACTGCCCGAATATCACCTAGGAATTCTGTTTCCTCACAAAGCGTTGCAGCAGTAAGTCGAAGTTCACACATCAGACGGGGGGAGTACCGGTAGAAACTAAGTAGCTGCTTTAGGTTGTTTTCTAATTCTTCTAAACACGGAAGTTCTTTTCCACTAATTGCATCCAAAATTTCTAAGTGGGGCCTATGTACCATAAACGGTAAACACAGTAGCCAAGGCAAGGTTTTCCTGATTGTCATATACATATTCGCTCTTAGTCCGGCCGTTATGTTGGCTCCATCAACTCCTAACCCTACGGTTGGCCTCTCATCTTGAAGGCGGATACCAAGAGCTGAGAAGGCCCTGTCAATGCCTTGGAGATAACTCTCAGTGGTAGGCAAGCCCAGTTCTTGAAGAGAGAGAAACTCTGTAGCTGGTGGACCATCGTTACTTGTGTACTGGACATAGACCGCCACTGTATCTGCCAGGAGGTCTTCACTTTGCCCATCCAAGATAATACTTAGGAAAGGAGATTGTCGTATACGCTCTACTAAGTCTTCTCTAAGTGCTCTGGCGATGTGATGAATCAGAATCTGACAATCACCTTCATTCATGTACTGGTCCACCACGCGGAGTTCACACTTTCTCAGTAGTTCTGCTAGAGGTCGGAAGTCATAATAAGGCCTGCCTTCCATAGCCAAGTGGTATGCTGTGTTGAAAAGAAGAGTCATGTTCCTGCACATCTCCTCTGTCTTTTCGGGGTGCATCCTGAGCTTGTAGAGCTGCAAACACTTTTTGTGGAGGTTACTTTGGCTGTGGAGCTTTATAGTATGAATCTTGAACTGTTTAGAACCAATAATGAAGGCTGAAGTCCTTGAGGACTGCACCGTATACTGCCTGCAAACATGACACCACATCTCATTCAACGTAGACGAGTACCTCAGGAACCAGAACTTTTTTAACCATTCTTGTTTGAAACGGCGGATTCGTCTACCGGTGGAGGCAGACATCTTAGAAGGCTCATCCGCAGATGCTAGGATCTCATTGGAGACCGACTCGTCCGCCGAGTCTACTTCCTGATCATCGTCTTCCATCATGGTGGGTGCGAAGGACATCTATTCTGGAGCAGGAAATCAAGAAAAAACAAAAAAAACACATCAACCCAAAAAAAAAATTCACTTGGCCGTAAACAGGGAAAAATTACACAAGTCGTATAGTGATTAAGAATCATGATGGGATAGATTTATTATGCACCATGTGACCTTGGAAGGCAAAAAAATTTTTTTGCTAATTAAAAAGGGAAAAAAAAACTAAACAAAAAATTAACATCCTGTAATTAACTAGTCTTAAAATATGTAAATTGCATAGCCTGCAACATAGGTATCACTAAGGCGAGATAACTAGTCATGTCCTACCACAAGGACTAATAACACTACATGTAAACTGTAAGCAAGAGCTAGTTCCATACCTGAAGTATCTGAAAACTCGGAAACCTCAGTTTTCTGAGGAAGCAACTGAGGAACTTCTGGGACCTTTCCAGACCTTAGCATTTCCACCTCAGCCTGAAGCTCACGGATTTTCTTCTTTAACCTGATACAGTTTGGGCAGAAAGAAGTTGTGGGGATCTGATTTGTATCACCAAGGGCAGAGAACTCATCGGGACTTTCTACTTTGATAGAAGAGCGGTCTTCCAGATCATCTTCTGGTAAGTTGGTCTCCCTGTCTAGACCTTGAGCGGAAGCATGAGGGACCTTCCACTCCACCGGGATTCTTGTTTGGTTTTGGGCGGAAAACTTTTGGTTTGTTTTACATCTATCTCCATGATCGTCATACTGATACTTGGGAACTTTTTTCCCCAGTATAGGACTACTTGTCACCAGGTGAGGATCTTCCATCTTAGCAGACTCAAGAGAAGCCTCTAAGACATCTTTGAAGATTAAATCTATCTTTTTCTTCTTGCTATGAGGGTTTAGTTCCCCCTCGTCACAGCTCCGCTTGTAGAGGCTCTTCCCTTGCTTAAGAGCTGTAAGTTGAAAGGGGCCCTTCATATCTTCTTGGTTTTCCAAGAGTCTGTCATTGTTTTCCCTTAACAAACCTCTTTCCCCTAGAAAGGAAAATTAGGTGTGTTACCATTTTGCCACATGTTCCCTTAATAAAGGGTTAGGAACAAATAACATTTTTAAAGGTTGCCTTCATTGACAATGGTCATGGGTTTAGGGCAACCCTTATGAGAATGCAGTAAGATTACATTTCGTATAACCCTTTACAATTCGACTTCTACAATAAATCTAGATCCAAGCTGAATCATGACTGGTTGCTAGAGAACCGCAAGACTGTACACTGCAGACAACTGGCAAGAGCATCCGTTGATTACAGAGGGGTCTTGTCAGGTTTGAAGCCAGTAGTAATGGGGAACGCCTATGTTATAATGTTAGAGCAGTAAGATTGCCAAAGGACCAACCAATCTTAAAGGGGTTTTCTCACTACAAACATTAGCTTTCAACATGTAGGGACAGGTAATTGAAGACTTTTTCAAAATACATGTCTCTTGATTTTTTTCCCCCTTGGTCAGCAGTTATGAGATTTTATCTGCTCTGAGTGCACACAGATTTCTCTGGTTACCGACCTGCGCTCTCTGTTCTTTGTCTTATCTGAGAGCAGGGAGTGACGTTAGCACAGGACAACCGTCAGCTCGAGAACAGAGTGCGTTATCTCTAACAAACAAATATGATTAATTACTTTAAAGTGTTTACTTTGAGCACTGAAGCTCTCTGCTGTATAAATAAGACCCCCTGTGCTCATGTCAGTGCAATTAGAAGAGTTGTGAATACGGAACTAATATGCTAATCACTGCTAAAGAACCACCCACAGCCTGACCAGAAGGAGACAGGATGCATGAAACTAAAGCTGCTTTTGGAAACAGCATGGTGAAACAACCCCATAAGGGACTAAAGGTCCCAGTGTTCACCCGCTGTGCACGGACAATGTCTTATGGGACTTACTGGAGGCATATTAAAAGTTGATTCCATAATATAGTCTGGTGTTACCAAATTTATACTGTTTTCATGATGTTTTACTACTTTTAAAAATTTATGGTGACATTTCCCAACACGCCAACGCCAGTTTTTTTGGTCTATATTGCGCTAAAACTGCTTTTGACGCCATATTTTGGATGTAAAGGAACTGTCGTACACCAAAACTATGCCGGGAATGACATATTGTAATGCGCTTAAAAATGATGCGCTGTGCGCCTCCATAATGAAATGTGTCTATTGAGGCGCATAGCACATCATTACAAGTGTATATGTGTTAGGTGCATTTCACATTTTACAGGTGTATATGTGTTAGGCGCATTACAAGTATGAGTTCGGCGCATTTTATATACTTGTAATGATAAGCTATGCGCCTCTGTGCGGGATGTGCCTCGATAGGTGCATTACATACCCTTCTAATGATATGTGCCGCGATTTGCGCTAATTGCGGCACAAAACATTTCATTGGTAGAGTATGCAATGCCCCTATCGAGGCACATTGTGCACGGAGGCGCATAGCTTATCATTACAAGTATATGAAATGCGCCTAACACATATACACTTTTAATGTTGTGCTATATGGGAAGGAAGGGGTGCTTCCATTTTGGGTTTCTGTCCCCACCCACTCTCACAGGCTGTCATAAGAAGGGCAGCTTTGCAGGTTGGGTGTTTTTTATTTTTTCTCTCTGAATAATGGAGGTCGGTTGACCCAGCGAGAGGCCTGATTGGCTCGATTGAGAGGTAAAGATAGGATAGGACTGCCCGATTTTGAGATCACGTTGAAGTTCGTGGGCCGCTGAAACATCTTTTGATCATGATATGTGAACCGAGAGTCTCAAAGTTTTTTCATGCACCTCAATAGGCGCACTTCATTTTGGAGGCGCACAGCGCATCGTTTTTAGGCGCATTATCTTTACTATGCAAGGTACACCTGATGCCAGATTTTTGATAGGGTCGGACTTTGACGCACTTTACACTTTTACACATTTAAAGCGCCTAAAAACTGACGTAGCACCGCCAATTTTCAGGCATCTCACCCTTAATCCTTTTTGCCCACATCTAAATCACTATTCTCTCACACCAATAACTTCAAAGGGTATTTTCACAGGTTTGGCTTTTCCTTTTGGAAACATAGAACGTGCAATGCTTGGCAGAAATCTGAGGCGATAGCTCAAATTTCTGCTGAGGATTTTATCTTTGCAGATGAGTTTTTTTGCCTCAGATTTGGAACGGGGTTAGCCTCATATCAATGAAGCTAAGCCCCTCATGCCTGCCGGTAATGGAATCTAAGCTGGAACCATTCAAAAGAATGGACATGTCCATCCTTTTTTTCCTGCACCACATATTTCACAACCATGGTACAGAAGATCTGTGCATTTACAGTGTGAAGTACAGCGTGCGCTGCGCATTTAAATCAATGGAAGACGGTTTGCACGAGGATTTTAACGTTAAAGGGGTTTTCTCACTACATCGATTCATCTCTCTATCCTGTCACTTGGTTTAAACAGTTTTAGCTTTTGAATCTGATGTGTTTTACGGGGGTATTCAAAAGGGGGCCCACGGTAAGGACGAACATATTGTTGGGGACACCAGGTCTGTAGCTATAGCGACCAGTGCTTGCAGCCTATCAAGACAGACTGAATGGTTCTGTAGCTATAGTGACCTGAGGAGCTGATGCAGCCCATACAAGAGGGGATATCTAGGAATAGATAGGACACTGGTTAATGGACACATATTGCAAAGTGACTTGTTTTTGCAAGACAATTTAGCATAAACAGTGAATGCCTTGTAAGAGACATCACACAGGTTGAGCTTACGCCCGGGAGCTGTGCACCCAAAAAAGAGGGGATATCTAGGAATAAAGGGGCCTTTTAACGGACACATATTGCAAAGTGACTTGTTTTTGCAAGATCTTTAACATAAAAATTAATCCTTGTAGCGAGACAACCCCCTTAAATCAGTGTCAAATTACATGTTAAAATCCGTTGTGTGAATATGCCCTTATTTTTTCTGTCTACAGACCTTTGTGAGAGCTTATTTCTTGTGGGTTGAAGTGTAGTTTTGACCTGTATCTCTTATAGTTACATGCAACTTATTGATCACTTCTTAATCCAATCCACTTCTTCACCCCTTTTTGAAGGGAAATGGGGAAAGAGAGAGTGACCACCCAAAAAAAATTCAGTTGTGGCATTGGTTACTTTGTTCTATTTTTTTCCAGCTTTTACCATGTGGTAGCCATAATATCACATTTTAATAGATCAGACTTTTATGGCTTTTTGGATACCAATGATCTTTACTTTTTTATATATTTTTTTTATTTGTAACGTTATTTGGAAGTTTTAAAAATTTTTAGAATTTTTTTTCATAAATTTAAAACTTTAGATTTTTTTTTCTTTGTTATTAGCCCTCCTTGGGTACTTGACCACTAGGGGGTGAGAATACATATTGCAGAATAGTGTACAATTACAGCTCTCCTTTTGTGCTCTGACTGTTCATTGCCCTATTTCAAAATGATACAGTCAGTCTCTACTCAGCCTTATAGTGGTTGTCAGGTGCATTTTCTTTTTTTTTTGACCACTCCGTCCACTAGGGCATAAGTAGTGCGACGTTCTGCACAGGGAGGTCGGTGGGCAGCTACAGTATGAAAGCGCCAACATCCTGACTAGTGTGCATGTACAGAAGCAATTTAATCACTGGGCTGGTCAAAAGTCCAAGTCATATAACCTTCCAGCACTCCAAAATTGTATATAATACAAAATGAATGTTAAGCTCCATTTAAAAATACTCATAGTATTTGATGCATTTTGAGCTTCACACAGGCTCTTAAACATGATTACCTTTAAAATCCCATTGTCAGGCTCAAAACGCATCAAATAAGTGTTTTGTCAATTTTTTTTTCATGTTTTTAAACGGGACTTAATAAATTATGACAAAATACTCAGTGATTGACGCGTTTCAAGCCTCACATGGGTTCTAAAACGTTATTACCTTTAAAATCCCATTGTCAGGGTCAAAATGCATTATATAAGTGCTTTGTCCATGTTTTTAGGTTTTTAAACAGGACTCAATAAATTACAACAAAATAGTATAGTGGGGAAACCCATTTCGAGTTCACATGGGCTTAAGTAATTTACGTCATAAAAAACTTTGAAAAGTGGGTGAGCGGATATCTGTTTATTTTTTCTTTTTGTTGTTCTTACTATTATTATTATTTATTATTATTATTTATTTTAGAGCGCCATTAATTCCAGGGCGCTGTACATTTAAGGGGATATTACATACAAGTATGAAACCCAAATTTACAGATGTGTGACAAAAGAATTAATATGGGCTGAAAAGTAGAGTCAATAAACCCTGCCTCCGATGGGCTTACATCTACAAAATGAAGTAAGCTCTTTAAAAACCAGAAGGTGTTTGGGCCAGACAGCCTTACATGGAACCGGTTAATCCATTGTCGGCTCGTTCAAATGTGGGTTGTGGTATCCTTTTTTCGAGGGGTTTTTAACGGTTACTTTTGAAAAACTAGGGGGAATTGCGCGAAGTAATGGTTTCTAAGTTATGACTTTAAATCCGATGTCAGGGTCAAGCATGAATAAGTCTTTGGAGTAGGTTTTTGAGGACTAAATGAGACAACAAAGAAGGTCTGTGGGACGCGTTTGCTTCACAGGTCTCTGAAATATACGGCATTGGAATAATTTGGAAAGGGGAGCGGTTATCGTTATTTTTCTTGTGTGTATGGTTCTTACGCTAGTAAAAAAAAAAAAACAGCACTTCCATACAGTGCACAGTGACCTCCCTAAACGGCACATCACACTATTACGTACGGTTCCAATTGGGGCAGCCATTATAGAGGTGCCGACCTCCTGTCTAGCAGGCACAATCATAGTAGATAATTACCTACTGCGCATGCACCTCAGTCAGGATACTAGTGCTTCCATTCCAACCTCTCCTCTATGTAATCTGCGACCCTCATTTAGGGGAGGGCAGTCTACGGCACCATGAGGAAAGAACTGGTATTGGGAGTAGCATGCAGGCGTTAAAGGTGATTAGGCAGCAGGTGTGCAGTGTAGCCAATCGCATTGTAGGTGAAACCGACACACCCTCTAGAGCTGTAAGGGATGATGTTCCATTCGAACTACAGATACACACATCATTTTAAGTAAATGTCAATTCAAAAAATACTATTTGCACCATAGTGGATTTAGTGGTAAAAAAAAAAAAAAATGAACTGGACAACCGTTTAAAGGGGTTCTCTGTTATAGAAAACTAATTTTCCTAAACCTTATTACAAGGAGTTCATAGAGAGGGGTCCTGTGTTCTGGATCCTAATCTCCTGACCAGAATGAAGAGCGATTACAGAGTGTCTCTTTTTCTGGAGGACCTATCCTGTCCTACATTACACCGATAGCATTCATGTGAATGGACTATGTGTAACGCCCTAATTTCCCCTGTGGTGAAAACTGTACACTTAATGCCAGGTTTTTCCACCAATTACACCTTACTGGTGGGAGTCCCAGTGGGTGGTGCAATCTGTGATCGACTTATTGTCAAAAGACCATTCAAACAAGTAGGGATTCCCCAAATCAGAGAACTCCTTTAAGTGGCTGATAACAGGGAGCAATAGAAAACAATTGCAATTAAACCGTACATAAGATAGACCTTAGGTTTAGTGCCCCTTTAAGTGATGAAGTAAGCACTTCATGGCCGTGGGTAAAGTACAAGTTGTAGATGTAAAACTTGAAAAACTATAGGAGCAAATGTTCTCACACATGAAGTAATTTGCGTCTACAACTTTTATTGATCGATAATGAATTAGAAATCTAGGTACACATGGTGCATAAGTGTAAACCCGCCATATACAGAGGAGAGACATAATTAAAGGGAAGCCAATGTGCAGATTACCACTGCTTGTTACACTGTGGCCCCACTACTAGAGTAGGTGTGACTAGGGGCCACCATTTGGAGACAGGAATCCATTATTGCCTATGACCCTCTTGTCTTCTTATACACACGTGGACAAAATTGTTGGTACTCTTCTGCTAAATAAAGAAAAACTCACAATGGTCACTGAAATAATTTGAAACTGTCTAGAGTAATAATTAATTTACACTAACTGAAAATCAACTAATGAAAATCAGACATTGTTTTTGAACCAAAACATTAAAAAAATAAAAATAATGAAACCAGCCTTGAAAAAAAAATGTGATGTTCCTCTAGAGAAGATTAAAATGTATTTAACCAGAAAGACATCAAACTAAGGTGTGTTCTGTAATTAGCATCACAGGTATCTTCAGATATGTAATCAATCAGTCTTTCTATTAAAAAGATGTAAAGTAGTCACTATGCTGTTTGGTATCATGGTGTATACCACACTGATTACAGACCAAAGGAAGCTCATGAGAGAGTTGTCTCAGGAGATTAGAAAGAAAATGAATGTCAATTGTGGTCTTGAAGAGATGGATAATACGAATGGTAATCAAAGTGCCCAGAACAACTTCCAAAGAGATTACATGTGAACTCCAAGGTCAAGTTGTCAGACGCACAATCCGTAGCTGTGAATGCCAAAGTGGACTTAATTGAAGACAATTGAAAAGGAAACCACTGTTGAAAGCAAATCATAAAAAGCGAGACTGGAATTTGCAAAAAATGTATTTTGATAAGCCACAAAGCTTCTGGGAGAATGTCCTATGGACAGAAGAGACAAAACTGGAGCTTTTTGGCAAGTCACGTCAGCAATATGTTCACAGAAACAAAAATGAAGCATACAAAGAAAAGAACATAGGGCCACATGTATGAAACGGTTTTGGTCTAAAACCCACTTTTTTCCCCATAGGTTTCTATGGGGGGAAAAAAGTGAGTTTTAGACCAAAACCGTTTCACACATGTGGCCCATTGTACCTACTGTGAAACATGGAGGAGGCTTGGTAAAATTTTGGGGTTGCTTTGTTGCATCTGGCACAGGGAGTCTTAATTCTGTGAAGGGTACAAATTAAATCTCAAGACTATCAAGGAGTTCTGGAGCAAAATGTGCTGCCCAGTGTTAGAAAGCTTGGTCTTAGTCACAAGTCATGGGTCCTTAAACTGGATAATGACCCAAAACATCCAAGGATGGCTATCAGCAAAGCATTGGACTAATCTGAAGTGGCATCTATGACCCTGATCTAAATGATTTTAAACATCTGTGGAAGGAGCTGAAACCTGCAGTCTGAAGAAGACACTTTCACACCTGAAACAGCTGGAGCCGCTCAAGAGGAGTGGGCCAAATTCCTGTGGACAGCTGGAGCCTAAGGAGTGAGCCAAATACCTGTGGATGGCTGGAGCACAGGGAGTGGGCCAAATAACTGTGGACGGCTGAAGCGGGCCAAATACCTGTGGACAGGGGCAGAAGTCTCATTGAGAGTTACAGAAATCGTTTGCAGTGATTTTCTCAAAATATAAAGTTAAGACAACCATCATGTTTGTCCAGGCCAGTTTCATTAGTTTGGTTTTTAAAATTTTTCGGTTGAACCTCAATACAAAAGCAATGTCTGTTTTTTAATAATTGATTTTCAGTAAATTTTAATTTTTTATTACTTCCTTCAGTTTCAGTGAAAATTATGGGTTTGTTGTTCTTTAATGGAAAAGTCCAATAATTTTTTCCACGTGTGTAGGACAGTCCAAACCCAAATTAACACCATCTGTGATATTGGAGTGTGGCAGTAAACTGAGGCAAATGGGTAGGGAGAGAAGGGAGACGGTCTGTGTAGGTATAGTCATTTATCATTCTTTAAAGTAGATTTTAACCCAAACAGTTAAATAGGCCAAGTATTCTAAAATCTGAAGTTAGAGAGATAACCAAAGTTTAGTAATTATATTTATTTTACTTACAGAGATATTAGCATTTTTCTGTTTTCTTGTGGTGGCCATTTTGCTACAGATAAACAGGAAGTGCAGCCATTGTGGTAGTCCCTTTTAAATTAGCTTTCTAAATCGCAGTGTTACTTTTTTTATTGACAGAACAGACTGAATGTTAGCTAATACAAACCATTATGGCTGCAGTTCCTGTTATCACTTTTGTCAAAATGGCTGCCTTAACTGAATAGATAGATGCCAATATCTCTGTACTTAAAGTGAATACAGTTTCCAAAGTTTTGCTGCTGCTTTATACTCTAGTTCACTTACAAAATACCACTTTTAAGCTTCGGGTGGAAATCACCTTTAAGTAGTCATGGCAATTCAAAATTGTGTATTTTCTATGACAGAAAACGTTGAAACTAGATTCCCTTTAATATATGCAATACAGTAGAAGCAGGAGAGCTCAAGGGAAGGAAGACCAAAGACAGAGAAGCTTAATGAGTCCCGTCTCTTACCTCTGCTGAGGTTGCGGATGATTGTCTCCTGAGACATACTATGCAGCCTTTTCATGTAATCCTCGCTGTACCAAACCCGCAGCTTCTCCCCGGGCTGAATATCGCGACACGCACGGAAGTAAATCTTCTCGCTGTGCTGGAACGCCATGAGGTTTTGCTCCCGCTCCTCTCGAGAAATCACCACGTATCTGAGGAAGACAAGTGAAAATGGATCAGATTATGATGTGGCGCAATTTACTAATATGATCGATTTTTGGTTAGAAACGTACTTTCACTACAAGGCAAATAGGGGAACCATTATCCCCTTCCTGTTGCAGCCATTTGTTTTTTCCTCCCCGCCGTCCAAGAACCATAACTATTATTTTTCCTACTACATAG
This sequence comes from Phyllomedusa bahiana, assembly GCA_025379985.1. Taxonomy (NCBI): domain Eukaryota; kingdom Metazoa; phylum Chordata; class Amphibia; order Anura; family Hylidae; genus Phyllomedusa; species Phyllomedusa bahiana. Next base: position 41,825 of record JAODAL010022472.1, on the reverse strand, counting down.
CAGGATCAGGGCTTGTTTTCTGCCGAACAAGATGTACCTTCTAACCCATTCCTACCGCAGCCTATTTTTTTTTGTCGCCTTTGTTTTTCCTCCTCTTCTTCCAAGAGCCATAACTTTATCATTTTTACATCTGCAGAGCTATATGAGGGCTTGTTTTTTGCGGGACAATTGTTATTTTTTTAAAAGTGTCATTTATGCTATCACAAAATGTACTGGGAAACAGAAAGAAAATTCTCAGTGGGATGAAATGTGAAAAAAAAAAACAATTGTGCCATTTTTGTGGGAGGTTTTCTTTGGATGGAGTTCACTGTTATTAACTATGTGCTATCTGTATTTGGCAGGTCGGTAAGATTCTGGTAATACCAAATTTGTAAAGTATTCTTAATGTTTTAAGACTTTAAACTAAAAAAAAAAAAAAAAAAGGCTTGGATTTTCTTGCATTTGTGCTGTAGTGCCATTTTCTGCGACCAATAACTTTTTTGCTTTTCCATCTATTCCCATCCATGGGTGAAGTGTAGTTTTTAAATGGTGCCATTCTGGTATAAATGCAATTTTTGTAATCACTTTTTAAAATTTTTAGGGGATAGGAAGTGACCAAAAAAAAGCCACAATTATGGCACTAGATATTTTTATTGTCTATGTTAACTTACGGGATAAATAATGCTAAATTTTAACCCTTTCCTAACAGCTGGTCATAATAATATGGCTCTTCGTTTTGTTTTTTTTCTCTCTGTCCTTCAAAATTCTAAGTGGGGTGTTGCGCCATGTTTGCCAGGGTTTTGTTTTTACGGCGTTCACATGGTGGTATAAATGATGTGTTATCTGTATTCTGCAGTTTCCGGAAATATCAAATATGTAGGGTTTTTGTATGTTTGACTACTATAAACCAAAAATCCCCAGTTCTTAAATTTGCCCTGCAGTGCCATGTTCCACGACCAATAACTTTTTTGTACTTCTATCTATGAACCTGAGTGATGGCACATTTTTTGCCAGCTGAAGTGCACTTTCTATTGGTCTCATTTTGAGATAGATGCAACTTTTTGATCACTTTTTGACCAATTTTTAGGGGGATGTGAAATGACCCCAGAAAAACGCAATTTTGTCATTTAGAATTTTTTTTTCTTCTACAGTGTTCAGCGTATGGGATAGATGATGTTGTATTTTAGTAGATTGGATTTTTTTTATTATTTGCAAAATGGCAAAAGGGGGATGATTTTAACTTTTAACATTTATTTTAGACTTTTAAACATCTTTTTTTTTTCCAATATTAACAGTAAGTCACTCTAGGTTATTTGACCACTAGGGGGGCGCAATTGTTAGTACACTGTTCTTTCTTGCATAAACAATGTAAAAGGGTGTACAAAGATGGAGGTCCTATCACCTCCTATCTGGGACAGGAACTGATAGAAAGGCATACATGGGCGCGATAGAAGTCTTCATAAGGCTTCCAGCCACCATTGTAATGTATCGGCACCACGCGATCTTGCCCCAGGGGTGTCAATCGCAGTGAGAAAAGATGCGCTGCACTGTTAGTGGCGGGTGTCAGCTGCAATTCTATGTAGTGGGATTACTATATAATCCCGTTACATAGAATCTCTTGTTGGTAAGAGGTTAATTTAATGGACTTTTATAGGAGCGGCGATACCAATCAGGATTAATCTAAGGGATTACTGTAAATAAATGGCAAATATCAGTAGTTAAAGTGAATGGAAGTTGTGGAAACCGCCCAATGAGCTGGCTCCACTGTTCTGTTACTCCCACAGACGGTATGGAGACCCCAAGCTTTTACACAGGTATAGATGTCTATATTTAGAAAACTCCGTTAATCCGCTTATTGATTATTAGTGAACTGGTGATTCCCAACTAAATTTCTATTACCTGAAATTTTCTGTGTATGAACAGAAGCAAACAAGCTTCAATTTGAAAGTAACAATTACTAATAAGGGTATGTTCACACGATGTACTGGGCCACGTACAGTATATGCTGCAGTACATCGTGTGTTTCGGGAGCTCGCACTAATACGCGTGTACTCCCGCGCCGCGGGGGAGTCGGCAGCCCGCCAGTCCCATTGACATTCATTACTCGCGGTGCGTATTCGCCGCAAATAATTGACATGTCACTTATCTCCCCGCGCGTACAATACGATCGTATTGTACGAACGGGTAGAGGAGGAGTAATCCATAGCTCTCTATGAGAACTATGGATTACCGTAATTTCGGCGCGCATCTCGCCCATATTAGAGCGCAAATACGCAGCGAAATGCGTGCGAAACTACGCCGTGTGAACATACCCTAATAGTGATACAATGTAACAAGCCTCTGACCTCATCCAGTTGGCGCAGCTCTCATCAGTCCCATCAATGGATTTATACCGGTTGTCATTATCCACTATCTGCAAACAAAAATAAGAAATCACTCTACAGTGAGCTTCAGAGAGCCCGACCCCTACCCCTATGTCTGTAAGGGGATGGTCAGATTCCAGCATGTATCCACACATGTATCAAATCCACACATAACTGACCCCAATTAATGTTAATAAGAAATCTGTGTTTCTGTCCTAGAAAGACAGAAAGTGTAATAGAGAGATATGGAAGAGAGAAACAGAGGGAAACAAGAGGGGAAAAGAGAGAGAACGCTGACAGAAAAAATCGGAAAGAGGAAAAAAACAGAGAAACAAAAAAGTTCAGATAAAATAAAAGAGACAAAGAGATAGGATAAAAGGATAGAGATTTTGATGAAGATGATGAAGTAAGGGGAAGATAGGAAGAAGATAGAAGAAATGAAAAAAGAGAGAAAGAGATGTAAAGATAGAAAAAGAAAAAAAGAATGTATATAATAGATAGTAGAGAAATAAAGGAAGAAGATAGAAAAATTAGCTAGAAGGTAGATAATATAGATAGATAGAATAAAAGATTTTTTTTTTTTTTTCGGGATAGATAGATATGAAAGAGATAGATAGATAGAATATAGTGGATAGATAGATATTGGAATAGATAGGATAGAAAATGATAGATAGATATAAGATAGATAGATAGATAGATGAAGAAAATAGATAGATATGATAGATAGTGAAAAATAGATAGAGAATTAGATAGGGGAAATAATAAAATAGATATATGAGATAATATGATATGATAGGATAATACTGGGATAGATAGATAGGATGATGAATAAAAAAAAAAAAAAAAAAAAAAAACTCCTCCAAATAATAATTCCTTAGTGTTTTCAAGATCTCTGCTTGCTGTCACTGACAGCATCCCTGTTTACATCCAAAGACTAAAACCTGCACAGGCTTAAAGGGGATCTACCGCTTCTTTAGTTTGGCTGATTCATACTGCTCTCAGCTTCTCAACTCTAGAAATGCCACCACCCCCATCTCTGAGTCCACATGTCACTGTGTCTCTCCCTAACAGTCTTATTTTGTAAGAGCTGTATACATACCACAGGCTGCATTCAATCTAGACTGAGCACTGATCTCTTCTCCTATGCAGGAGAAGCAGGGATCGACACACAATTGTGCTGTTTGCTGATTGTAGAAGCCCTGCAGTGTTATTCTGTTTCTTCTGGCTGTGCAGAGTGAAAATGTGCCGGTCCCTTACTTTGAGTGCAAGGTCAGTGAATACAGCTGACCGGGGGACTGACAGAATGTAAATGAGCTCTCAGCTAGTGAAATGCAAGGAGGAGGGATCCGACCAGCACTGGATATCAGAGTAAACAGAAACAGAAGATAAGGAAATCTGTGAATACAAGACAGCTTTGCTAATGACATCTAATTGCAAAGTTGCTTGTTTTCACTGTCCCCTTATTCTGAAGATCATTTAATGAAATTATACAACGCCTTTAAGGCTCTGTTCACACGACCATAATTTATAGTCAGATTCCGACCTAAAATCCTTTTTTAAAACTGAAAGCAATTCCCATTGACATTAATAGAAATCTGCATTGTAGTTCATACAATGTGTCTTTTTGGCACGCGGTTCGTTAAAAGCGACACATGATAAAAAAAAAACACCTCTGAACTTGTTCATTCTTTGGTCGTATTTCATACGGAAAACGTGTGGAAATTTGCAAATGATGTCAATGAGGATGGATAAAATCCTCATGCAAGAAACATTGGTACATGTATTGCATGTGGTTTTAAAGGCAGATCCGCGGCCAATGAATTGCACTGTGATTATGAACCAGCTGTAAATCAAAGTCTGAAAAACGCCTCTAAATCCACAGGCAATAAGCATGTACTTTAGTAAAAAAATACTCGTTGAAAACGCGACGGACGCGGTTTTCGATGGCAGAATCTGTGTGGATTCCACTAGCAAATTTTACGTGTGAATGTACCCTAATGCTTCTAACAGCAAAGGGTTTGTTACAACTGAAGCCAGTCTAGACAATCCTCTGTGAGCTAAATACATCATCAGCAGCCTTAAAGGGGTTTTACCACTATAGACTGATTAAATAATCCTAGGATATGCCATCAAAGTCTGATAGGTGCGGGCTCCAGATCTATCTGGGGAACGGGCCCCCAAAAGTTACAGAGCAGACTGAAGAGCCGGCCGTCATTCTCTTCATCTATAGTTCACAATGTGGCTCGTTCCAGAGAATGGAATGTTCCCGGCTCCTCTCGGAACATCCCCAATTAGAACAGAATGGAGACCTAGTGAGACAAAGCGGTGCCCCGAGTTCTCTCTCCAGTCTTTTCCCGCACTTCTGTAACACTAGTAGGTGCCCGATTCCCGAGAGATGGGTTCAAGGTCTCAAAACCATAACTCCAAAACGTAGTGTCCAGGAGGCCATTGGGTGCGCTAGGAATATCCATCAAATGTTCATTGTGGATAATGGTAAAACTCCTCTAGTTTCTCTTCTCCCGATACTTTGATACATTTTACCTGCAGGCTGGACATCACCCTGTGAATACACACAAGGGGGGGAAAGAAGGGGGAGCCAAGTTTTTCTGTACAGGTATTTCATGGCCTTTGAATGTTTAAGCCTAAGGGGATATTCTCCTATTGCGGGGCAGGGCAGGCAAAGAAAACTTTTTTAATAAATGCTAAGGGAACCGGAACAATTACAACACAAGTACTAAGATTCCTTATTGTGGCAGAGCTTTCAAAAAATTTATATAAACTTATATAATTAATAAATTTTTTTTTTACTAAATAAAAAAGTAACATCCTATATCAGCTTTAAAGGGGTTGTCTCGCTACAAAGATTAGCTTTCAACATGTAGGGAACACTAAATGCGGATATTTTCCAAATATATTGCGTTGTTATTTTTTTTTTTTTTGTTAAGGAGCTACAAGTGATTTTATCGCCTCCTGAGCTCTCTCTGATTCCCCAAGTGACCTACCTGTGTTCTTCTCCCCCCTGCTGTTTTTTCTATCTGATAGCAGGGAGTGACATCATCACACAGATCACAGTACAGAACTCCAGACAGTGAGAGCTTGTTTGTTATCTGATCTTTCAGACAATAGACAGTAATTACTACTGTTTACTTTACCTCAGAAGCTTCCCTGGTCCTGACAGCATGAGATTTATCTAATTAGCAGAAGTCTGAATACACAGAGCTCATATGCTAATTACAGACAGCTTGACCAGGAAGTGACAGAGCAAAGCAGCATTATTTCATTCATGCATCCTATGAGACTTTGAGATGAGACAACCCCTTTAACTCTTTATTATACCACCGATCAGACTTAAACAAGAACACACCAGCCAGGAAAAGAATCCAGACGACTTGTCCTGGGAAGAGATCTTCCCCTCGTACGGCCCATACATCTGTCCTTTGGGTATGACCTCATTTACACATCGCACTTCACTCTCTCCGGTATCGTCCTTTACCACCTCAATCCCACATGGCGCTGTCAGTGCCGCCCGGTCTGGCATGCCGAGTGGTACCAGAGTGTCCGGCACCAGGATCGGAGGTCCATGACTGGGACATTCATCGACAAAGTATTCCTGGCACAGCTCACAGACTGGAGGGGGAGAGAAGAGGACTACAGTGAGCTTACACCTTCAGCAGTGACTGGTGAATGGTACAATTTCTAATATCAGTGAATAAAGCTCATTTGTTGTATAATGAAAAGCTATACGGTTTTCTAGTACAATGTGACAAAGTATATATTTTCAAAATGATAAGGGAGAGAAGCTGAGCTCTGTGATATATAGGGTTATATGATAGTGGAGAGGAGCTGAGCTCTGTGATATATAGGGTTATATGATAGAGGAGAGAAGCTGAGCTCTGTGATATATAGAGTTATATGATAGAGGAGAGGAGCTGAGCTCTGGAGAAGACGGGCAGCAGAGTTAAGGATGGATTGGAGGGGAGCGAGGGTGCTAGCTGGGAGGCCACAGAGAAGGATGTTGCAGTAGTCTAGGCGGGAGATGACAAGGGCATGGACCAGCATTTTTGTAGTGTCATAGTTGAGGAATGAGCGGATGCGAGAGATGTTTTTCAGGTGGAGGCGGCAGGCAGAGGTGAGGGTTTGGATGTGCGGTTTGAAAGATAGAGCAGAGTCTAGAATTACCCCAAGGCAGCGGACTTGCGGGATCAGTGAGAGTGTAGAGCCGTTGACTGAGATAGAGAGATCAGGGGCAGGGGTAGAGTTGGACGGTGGAAAGATGATGAGTTCTGTTTTCTCCACATTTAGTTTTAGGAGACGTGATGAGAAGGAGGAAATGGAGGACAGACAGTCAGGGATCCGGGAGAGTAGAGAAGTGACATCTGGGCTGGAGATGTAGAGTTGGGTATCATCAGCATACAGGTGGTAATGAAAGCCATGTGAGGCTATGAGCTGACCGAGGCCAAAGGTGTAGATAGAGAAGAGGAGTGGAACCAGGACTGACCCTTGGGGGACACCAACAGAGGGAGGCCGGGGGGAGGAGGTGGAGCAAGAATGAGAGACGCTGAAAGTCCGATCAGTGAGGTACGAGGAGATCCAGGAAAGAGCCAAGTCCGTGATGCCGAGGGAGGAGAGGATGTGTAGCAGGAGGGAATGGTCGACAGTGTCAAAGGCAGAGGACAGGTCTAAGAGGAGGAGCACAGAGTAGTGGCGTGAGGCTTTAGCAGTTACTAGATCATTAGTGACTTTGGTTAGGGCGGTTTCGGTAGAGTGGTGGGGTCGAAAACCAGATTGTAGTGGGTCAAGAAGAGAGTTGGAGGAGAGGTGGGAGGACAGCTGAAGATAGACGTGCTGCTCGAGGAGTTTGGAAGCAAAAGGGAGCAGTGAGATGGGGCGATAGTTGGACAGAGAAGAGGGGTCAAGGGTTGTTTTTTTTAGGATTGGAGTGATAGTAGCATGTTTAAAGGCGGAAGGGAAGATGCCAGAGGTTAGTGATAGGTTGAAGAGATGGGTGAGGGCTGGGATGATAGAAGCACTGAGGTCTGGGATGAGGTGGGATGGCAGTGGGTCAAGACTACAGGTAGTGAGGTTGGATTTGGACAGTAAGGAGGAGAGCTTGTCATGAGTGACCGTGGGGAAGCAAGTTAAGGGGGAAGAGCAGGTTGCAAGGGAGGGTGGTGGGGACTGCGGGCTGAAGCTTTCTCTGATGAGGTTGATCTTCTGGAGGAAGTGAATGGCAAAGTCATCTGCTGAAAGGAGGGATGGGGGAGGAGGTGTTGGTGGACGGAGAAGAGAGTTGAAGGTTTTGAATAATTGTCTGGGGTTGTGGGACAGGGAGGATATGAGAGTGGTGAAATAGTTCTGTTTGGCTGAGGCGAGTGCGGACTTAAATGTCTGCAGTGAGTGTTTGTATAAGGCAAAGTCATCAGTGGAGTGAGTTTTCTTCCAGCGGCGTTCGGCAGCTCTGGAAGCTCGCCTCAGCTGTTTAGTGGAGTCTGTGTGCCAGGGTTGTCTGTTGATTTTGCGGGTTCTGTTGTGTGTGAGAGGAGCGACTGAGTCAAGGGCGGTGATGATTGTGTGGTTGTAGAAAGTGGTGGCTGCGTCTGGGTCATTGAATGAGGAGATAGTGGAAAGAGGTGTAAGAGAGTCAGAGAGAGTGTGAGGGTTGAGGTATATATAGGGTTATATGATAGAGGAGAGAGGCTGAGCTCTGTGATATATAGGGTTATATGATAGAGGAGAGGAGCTGAGCTCTGTGATATATAGGGTTATATGATAGAGGAGAGAAGCTGAGCTCTGTGATATATAGGGTTATATGATAGAGGAGAGAAGCTGAGCTCTGTGATATATAGGGTTATATGACTTGAAGCAGGATTTCTGGATAAAAAGCAAAGAAAATATAAAAACAAAAATTACTGCTTATCCCTCAAATTCAATGATTGAGAGCTTTTCCTGTATCAGTGTATATGAAGAGCAAACTTTCAATCACATTTGCAGGACAAGATGTACTTTTTACCTTTGACCATATAATGTACTGGGAGTCAAAAAATAAAGAGTTCCTTCTACAGTGTTCACCATACGGGATATATTTTGGTAGATTGTGATGTTACCAATTATGTTTATTTATTTATTTTTACTTGTAAAATGGCAGTTTTTTTAATGTTTATTTTAATTTTTGATATTTGTTTAACTTTTTATTACTTTTAATTTTACGAGACGGCCTCAGAAAGGGATTTTGCATTGTGGAAAAACCCCTTTAAAGCATACCTGAACATTCAGTTGACTTTTCAGGACAAGATGCCCGCACTATTTTTTGATATTTTGTACATTGTATCTGGCTTTTTTCACCAGTTTTTCCCTCTGCATGCTTCATCTCTAATTTTCAATTGTCCCTGAGCTTGTGCTATGATATATCCCATACACAGTAGAGAGGATCCTGCCCCCCTCCCTATATCTCTATGTGTAACTAGCTGCTGAGATATCTCCCATACACTGCACAAACAGAAGAGGAGATTCTGCTCCCTATATCTCTATAGGAGACTAGCTGCTATGATGTCTCCAATACTCTGCACACACAGAAGAGGAGTTCCTGTCCCCTTTATCTCTATAGGAGACTAGCTGCTGTAATGTCTCCCATACACTGCACATACAGAAGAGGAGATCCTGCTCCCCTATGTCTCTATAGGAGATTAGCTGCTATGATATCTCCCATACACTGCACATACAGAGGAGAAGATCCTGCTCCCCTAGATCTCTAAGGCTAGGTGCACACAGCATAGGGCAAAAAAACGTCGGAAAGCCGACGCCATTTTGTTCTATGCAGAACCGCTGCTTTTGGCACTGATTTGCCCAAAAACAGCAGTTGGTTTTAATTTTTGTCGTCAGCCTGTACAATTGGGACTCCAGTGGAATATGCAACATGTTTTTTAAAGCAGCGGTTAAAAACCTGTGCTGTATAGACTACAGCACAGGTTTTACATTGGCTTCTTGGCATTCCTGTGCTGTGTAGAGATTGCTTAAGGCACATTCTCATATATAAGATTAAAAGAGGTGTTCCCATCTTAGACTTTTCTGCTATATTAGTGGGATATACCATAAATGATAGGTGCAGGTCCAACCTCTGGGACCCACACCTATTTCAAGAACAGTCCCCGAAAGTCTCTGTGCAGAAGAGAGAGGACGTTGTAATTGTGCGTTACTCTCTACTTTGGAAATCCATTGAAATGAACAGAGAGAGCTTGCAAACACAACCTCCTGTCTATTCTGCATGGAGACTTTTGGGCGTCCGTTCTCAAAATAGTTGCAGGTCCAAGTGGTGGAACCCGCACCTATCAGATATTTAGGGCATATACTAGAGATATCCCATTAATTTTTTGTGACAGCAACACCAGTTTAACAGGAATTTCAGAAGCATCTCTTTCAAACTACAGCACCCTCTCCTCCCCATAGACCCATACGGGCAGCATGTAACCTGATCCCTCAGACAGCTGATTATCTGGAGGCAAAAGGGATTTTAGCTGTTTTTTTTTTTTTTGGCTGGGATCATACGGTCTGGCATTTTACAAAACCATGGCCACGTAATTTCATAATTGCAACACAAGTTTTAAGTTGAAATAGTGATATAAGCGGTAAAACTTTCAAGGCCATTGCCGGCTACATGCAGACGTGGAGTCACTCACACAGGGCTGCTGGACCGTGTCACTGCAGCCTTAAAGGGGTTTTGCCACAATCTCATTTCATACCTCCTGCATCCAGCTCTTCAGCTGTGTGCTCAGAAGGAGGCGTGTGTGATTTGTTTGAATTGCAGATCATGTGACCCTGCAGGATGACATCACCAGGCCTTTCCTCTCTCTAGTAAAAGAAAGGTCTGTGTATGTAAAGCATTGTGAGTAGCTGAGAGGTAAAGTTTTTGCCTCCAGGCACAAGGGTCCTAGGTTCAAATCCCTGCAGGAACCAAACCTGTGGATTTTATTTCTCTTTATCAGTGCACAGACCTCATTGAGGTATTTTATTTATTTGCACTGTTTGACTAATTACTAAGGAGTACAGAGGACAGGAGTGGAGTGACAGCACCTGTGGTTTGAACACTCAGTAGGTTCCTGAGAGGAGAGGTGATGTCTGAGCATGTGCGACCAGGACTGAGGAGCTCTCGTCCCTGGTCGTATCCCCTGGAGGCGAGCTGTAAACAATGGATCACTAAAGGAGCAGCTAAGACAAAAACGGTGCAGAATTTTTAATAATAATGAACTGTGAAAATGTTTGCTATTTCATTTGCAAGCTTCCCACATCAATTTTACTTCGTGGCAAAACCCCTTTGAAGTGAATGAATGAATTTAGGATGGAGAGGTAGGAAAGAAAGGAGCCTAATAAACCGAGAAAGAGGCGTTTTTCTCTAGTAGAATATTACAAAATATATATATTTTTTTTTCAATTCCAGTAGAAGAACATCTGCATAATCACAGTTATGCGAGCATGTAACAGCCATGGTTGTACTGTATGTAATACCTTATAAAGAACCTATTGGCAATGCTGCGTGCCCATAACAGATCTTCAATATATTGGGACTCGGATTTGTGCTTGTTCTCGGTTATTCCTCCTGGAGATATATATGAAAAATTTGACAACTGGGCACTTCCATTCCCCATGTCAAAGAGATGTGTCCTTTCACAGTCTGACCGTGTATAATCATCTTTGACGATGTCAGACACTGTAGGGACATCCCCTATTGGCAATGGCAACATCCATTTGTTCATATGTATTTCCAGGAGGAATAACAGAGGAACGACACAACTCTTCTTAGCAGTAACACTGACTGTGCCCTCTCCTATGGACTATTCAACTTACACCAAAAATCCACCTGCTGGAGACTTTTCGACATCGCAGCGCCCCTCTTCTCCTTTAGCCTTTTGGGCTCTATGTCCATGCAGCGCGAGTTGGACCCTGCAGAGCTGAACACAACATAGAAAATTAGGAACCTGGATCATAACGTTTTACTGTTTTTTTTCTAGTTTTTAAGATGGTCGTCATTGAGAAACTAGGTTTAGAGGGTCATATCTATACAGATGATCAATCATGAGAACAAAAGGGCCCCATAGCTTCCAAAGACACAACCCCACCCTGGTCTACACACAACGGGGCAAATTTATCCATAATACCGCCTAAGGTTATGTCTAGAAACTGTTTAAAACACATAATTGTAGCGTAAAAAATTACAGTATTATTTTTGGCGCAATTGCCTTAATAAATGGGACTCATTTATCAAAACTGTCTAAGACAGCCTTTGTTGCTCATGGCAACCAATCTGCACCCATAGCAACCAGAGCTCATAACAACCAATCTGCACCCATAGCAACCAATCGGAGCTCAGCTTTCATTTTTCCTGAGCTGTATAAGAAATGAAAGTTGAGCTCTGATTGGTCACTATGGGCTCTGATTGGTGGCTATGAGCTCTGATTGGTGGCTATGGGCTCTGATTGGTGGCTATGGGCTCTCATCGCTATGAGCTCTGGTTACTATGAGCTCTGATTGGTTGCTATGAGCTCTGGTTACTATGAGCTCTGATTGGTCGCTATGAGCTCTGATTGGTTACTATGGGCAATAAAGACAGTCTTACTCTTTAGGCCTCATTAATCAAAACATTCGGTAAGGGTGGAATTGTTGCCCATAGCAACCAGTTTTGACAAATGAGGCCTAAGGCTATGTTCACACGATGTACTGCGGCGCGTACAGTATGCGCCGCAGTACATTGTGTGTTTCGGGAGCTCACGCTGATACGCTCGTACTCACGCGGCACAGGGTAATTTTATTCACCGCAAGTAATTGACATGTCACTTATCTCACCGATCATATTGTACGAGCGGGAAGAGAAGGCGTAATCCATAGTTCTCTATGAGAGCTATGGATTACTGGAATTTCGGCGCGCGTCTCGCCTGTATTAGAGCGCAAATGCGCGCCAAAATTACCCTGTGTGAACATACCCTAAACAGTAAGACTGTCTTTCTTGCCCACAGCAACCAATCAGATCCCATAGCAACCAATCAATCATAGCGACCAATCAGAGCTCATAGAAACCAATCAATCAGAGCCCATAGCAATCAAGGAGAGCCCATATGCAACCAATCGGATATCAGCTTTCGTTGCTTATACCGCTCTGGAAAAATGAAAGCTGAGCTCTGATTGGTTGCTATGGGCAATAAGGACAGTATTACTGTTTAGGCCTCATTTATCAAGACTGTCTAGCAATAAGACTGTCTGTTACCCATAGCAACCAATTTGAGCTCATAGTAACCAATCAGTGCCCATAGTGACCAATCAGTACCCAAAGTGACCAGAGCCCATAGCAACCAATCAGCGCTCATAGCAACCAAAGCCCATATTAACCAATCAGAGTTCAGCTTTCATTTTTCCAGAGTGGTAGGAGAAATTAAAGCTGCGCTCTGATTGGTTGCTATGAGCTTTGATTGGTCGCTATGTGTAACAAAGACAGTCTTAATGCTAGACAGTTTTATTAATGAGGCCTGAAGCGTTTGAGCAAGGCTGAGCTGCAGTCCAAAAGTCAGGACACAGACAGAGATGGTGCTGTATCTGGTAAAACAAGAAGGGACCAGAGAGCACAACCTAACGGGCCGCCAGGAGTTGTATCACATCCTCCAACTGAGGTTGAATAAGCCATTAAATATGGAAATAAATGTAAATAAACTTTGTAACCAAACATATTTCTGTACTAGTTTTGGATTTGTTTCAGAGATGCAGCAGGTTATCTATCCTGCGTGTTTACACATGGTTTCCTAGGCAATCGACAACCTCTGTGCTCTAGTGGCTATGTCTTATTGGTAGGAGAGGGCTGGCTGGTTAGGTTATGTTCACACGGCATCTTGCGGCCTGTACCTATGAGAGACGCCGTAGGTTTAGGCTATGTTCACACGGCTTAACTGCGGGAAGTAATTACGCCCCGCAATTACGCCGTGTGGCCGGGGGCGGGAGCGGGGGGCCGGCACCTCGCCGGCCCATAGACTTGTATTACCAGCAGCGTGTATTCGCCGCTAGTAATTCACATGTCACTTATCTCTCCGCCGGGCGGATTCGCCGAGCAGGGAGAGGAGACGTAATCCATAGTTCTCTATGAGAACTGTGGATTACCGTAATGAATGGGCCATTTTCAGCCCGTAATTTGCGCACTTCGGCACGTAATTACGGACTGAAATACGGCCCATTTTAAGCCGTGTGAACATGGCCTTAGAAGAACGCACTGATCAGCACGTTTCTCTAAACCGCTGGTGGGAGGGCAGCCCCATTCACTTTCATCATCCCTGCCGCTTATACGCCAGAAAGAAGTCACGTCACTTCTTCCTGCCGGCGTTCAATACACAGCAGGGTAGGCAGCAGGTAATCGTAGCTCTCTATGATCACCGTAATAGCAGGACGTACTTCGGGGTGCACTGCAGTGCAATTACGCCCCGAAATACGTCCTGAACGACGCCGTGTGAACATAGCCTTAGAGCTCAGAGGTAGTCAGTAACCTAGGAAACTATGTGTCAACAAGCAGGATAGATAACCTGCTGTATCTCTGAAATGAAGCAAAATCAGAACAGGAATGTATTTGATAAGAATGTTTATATACCTACATGGTTAAAACTACAAAATTAGATGGAAATACGATACGTTTGATGTACATAGCGAGTTTGGGTAAAGGGCCCTTATTCATACATAAATGGAGAAACAAGTTGCAGGGAGGTTCCATGTGAACAGAGCCATAGCCACAAATCACACTGCAATCAGCTTGGGACCACTGGGCACGTACTCACATGGTAGCTAACGAAATGGTTGTTTGCACACTGCATGAATACCACTAGCTCACCAGGGCAACAGCTGAATTTTTGCAGTGAATATAAGCTTTGACTAGTGAAGCCTGGGGTCGTCAGAGCCGGCTGGGAGTTGTAGTTCTCCTAAAGCTACGGTAAGTAATAAGCAACCTGCAACTTCATAGGGATGGGGAATGAAAAGCCAACATGCTGGGACAAGTCATTGCAGAACATCTGGGAAGTCCCGGGACCGTCTATGCACAAGACGCAGCTTATAGATTAGACGCCATCAGGGTAAACAGATCTAGAGTTGCACAGAGGCCACAGTGACCCCGTCCTCTCCTATCTAAACTATTTTTTGTTAAATCAGGGCAGTGTTTTAATGTATGGCCATTAGGTGGCAGTGCTGTACTACAGACTCTAGAATTAAGGGGATTTAGGGTTTTCAGTTTTAGGTGACCCTGTAAAGCTTAAAGGGGTGTTCCAACCTCGCACTTTTATAGCAGATCAATAGGATATGCCATCAAATTGTGATAGGTGCGGGCCCCACCTTTAGAAGCCACATTTATCTCGGGAATGGGCCCCGAATGTCTGTTAAGTACACAGAGCTCCCCTGTACTGGGAATTCCCATAGAACAGAATGGAGAACACAGCGCTCCCCTATACTGGGAACTCCTATAGAACAGAATGGAGAACACAGCGCTCCCCTATACTGGGAACTCCTATAGAACAGAATGGAGAACACAGCGCTCCCCTGTACTGGAACTCCCATAGAACAGAATGGAGAACACAGCGCTCCCCTGTACTGGGAACTCCCATAGAGGACAATGGAGAGTCCTGCGCAAACAATATAAACTCTCTATTCTAAACATAGAGTTTCAGGGGCATGTTCCCGGTATAGGAGCTGGTTATAGAGGTGGGGCTAGCACCTAGCTCACTTTGATGGCATATCAATAGGAACTTCGAAACGGGTCACTGAAAGTCTGCGCTCAGAACACAAAGATGGTCAAACTTGTGCACCACTCTCCATTCTGTTCTGTGGGAGTTTCCAGTACAGGGGAGCGCTGTGTTCTCCATTCTGTACTATGTGAGTTCCCAGTACAGGGGAGCGCTGTGTTCTCTATTCTGTTCTATGGGAGTTCCCAGTACAGGGGAGCGCTGTGTTCTCCATTCTGTTCTATGGGAGTTCCCGGTACAGGGGAGCGCTGTGTTCTCTATTCTGTTCTATGGGAGTTCCCAGTACAGGGGAGCACTGTTCTCCATTCTGTTCTATGGGAGTTCCCAGTACAGGGGAGCCCTGTGTTCTGCATTCTGTTCTATGGGAGTTCCCAGTACAGGGGAGTGCAGTGTTCTCCATTCTGTTCTATGGGAGTTCATGGTACAGGGGAGCGCTGTTTTCTCCATTCTGTTCTATGGAAGTTCCCAGTACGGGGAGCGCTGTGTGTTCTCTCCATTCTGTTCTATGGGAGTTCCCAGTACAGGGGAGCGCTGTTTTCGGTTGTACTCGGAACTCCCACAGAACAGAATGGAGGATCGAGTAGAAGCGTGACCAGCTTTCCATTCTAAGCAGAGACTTTTGGGGGCCCATTCCTGAGATAGGTACCGATCTCAGAGGTGGAACCCGCACCTGTCAGACTTTTATGGTACATCCCACCGATATGCCATTAAAGTGCCTGATGGGAACAACCCTTTAATCACTGTATAATGAAAAGTAACTTCTGCACATTTCTAAAGTTCTTTGCATTTTAGTTCCTCAAAATTTTCCGACCCATGCTTGCTGTCAATGAATAAGAACATCTGAGGAAACACACCACTGTTGTTTTAAGAAATATGCAACATGTGAAAAACTTCAAGGGGTCGCCAGGTTTAAAAAAAAAAACAAACAGCATGAGCAGCATGTGACTGCAGAGGCCTGTGATCAACTCCAGGGTCACACACCATGAAGGTTTCTTCAAAATATATCCACGGCACTCCTTAGATTTTGTGCCAAAATGTGATTTATTTACATCACTGGTGTCAATCACAAGGCCCGTGGGACAGATCCGGCCCGCGGCCTTGTGTTGTCCGGCCCTCGGCTTATATTCAGTAAGGGTATGGGGTATTATTCACTTACTATGTGGTGGTAATATGTGGTCATGGGGTGGCGGTATTATTTGGTCACTGTAGTGGTGATATGTGGTCATTGGGTGGCGGTATTATTTGGTCACTCTGGTAGTGATATGTGGTCATGGGGTGGCGGTATTATTTGTACATGAAAAAACTTTGAGATTCTCGGTTCACATATTTTGATCAAAAGATGTTTAAGCTGCCCACGACTTTCAACGTGATCTCAAATAGGGCAGTCCTATGCTATCTTTTACCTCTCAATAGAGCCACATCCAGGCCTCTCACTGGGTCAACCGACCTCCTTTATCCAGAGAGAAAAAAAAAAAAAAAAAAAAACAACCTGCAAGCTGCACTTCTTATGACAGCTTGTGAGAGTGGGCAGGTGCAGAAAATCAAAATGGAGGCACCCTTTCCTCCCCATATAGGTTAAAATCAATATATACCAAATATAACGTATGGTTCTGCACAAAAAACACTTCTGAAAAAACATATGCAAACCTGGGTGCCACTGGCAGGGCTGCGACACACATATATATATATATATATATATATATATATATATATATATATATATATATATATATATATATATATATATAATATAGTATATATATATATATACACATGTACACACGCACTCCACTGTCAGCGGCACACTACTGCAAAAAGGGCAATACATTACGTGGAAATCCCTAAAGAAGCATTTATGCTATCTATCATACATGAAAAAACTTTGAGATTCTCGGTGTGCACCCAGGTTTGCATACGTTTTTTCAGAAATGTTTTTTGTGCAGAACCATACGTTATATTTGGTGTATATTGATTTTAACCTATATGGGGAGGAAAGGGTGCCTCCATTTTGATTTTCTGCTCCTGCCCACTCTCACAGGCTGTCATAAGAAGTGCAGCTTGCAGGTTGGGTTTTTTTTATTTTATTCTCTCTGGATAAAGGAGGTCGTTTGACCCAGTGAGAGGCCTGGATGTGGCTCTATTGAGAGGTAAAAGATAGTGTAGGACTGCCCTATTTGAGATCACGTTGAAAGTCGTGGGCAGCTTAAACATCTTTTGATCAAAATATGTGAACCGAGAATCTCAAAGTTTTTTCATGTATGATAGACAGCATAAATGCTTCTTTAGGGATTTCCGCGGTATTATTTGGTCACTGTAGTGGTGATATGTGGTCATGGGGTGGCGGTATTATTTGGTCACTGTGGTGGCGATATGTGGTCATGGGGTGGCGGTATTATTTGGTCACTATGTGGTGGTGACGTGTTCATGGTGTGGCAGTATTATTCTTTCACTAATGTCTGGTGCAGAGAAGGCAGAGGCAAGGAGAACAGAGGCAGAGGCAAGGAGAGCAGAAGTATCTTTGGGTAGGTCATGGTGCTTCAGCAGTGCCTGTACCTTTTAGCTGCTTATGTCCGCCGTCCCTCCCAGTCTCACCAAAGCAGTAAGGGAGGGGGGAGACCTGGATGTGGCACACTGGCAGCAGTAAATAAAACAGGAGTGTTATGAACAGCAGCGGTGGGCCCTTCTTTTCCCTTCCTAGGCCCACCCTGCATTTTGCATTTGCAATAAGCATATGAGTACAGTCAGGGAGCTGTTTATCTCCAGGGGGCATATATACCTGCAGGGACACTTATACCTACCTATGTACAGGGGGTTGTATACCTACATACAGATAACATATATAACTACCTATCTACAGGGAGCTGTATATTTACCTACAGGGGGCAAAAATACCTATCTACCTACAGGGAGCAGATATACCTGTATATCTACAGGGGGCTTTTTACCCACTTATCAACCTACAAGAGCCATATGTACCTATCTACCTATGGGGGGGGCAATATATCATTCCTGGTGGCTCTCAAAGGGCTAATTATAATAGCAATACTGTACAAATGTAACAGTTCAGGAGAAGCTCCATATAAACAGTTCTAAAATTTTGTCGGCCCGTGAAGCTGATGTGGCCCCCGGTGAAAACGAGTTTGACACCCCTGATTTACATGAACAGACAAAAAAGCTCCAATGCTACTGATGCATATACAGGCAACATAAGGTAAATCCAGACAAATTCCATTTCTATCCCCTGCTTCCCCATCACCAGACATCCCTGGAGGAAGGCCTGTCAGGCCAAAAACGTTTGGAATTTGGATTTCCAGTATGTTGCCTATATATGCATCAGTAACATTGGAGCTTTTTTGTCTGTTCATGTAAATAAATCACATATTGGCACAAAATCTGAGGAGTGCTGTGGATATATTGTGAAGAAATTGAATATAGGACTGGTTATCCTTTCACATGAACCCCAGTATCCTCTCTATACCAAAGGTGTGGGACATACGGATTTACACACCATGATGGTGACATCACTGACCTGCACCCTGAGACTGGAGCTCAGCGCTGGAACTGAGTCATTTAGAAAGGAAGTTTTGTATATATTTATTTTATATTATATATATTTATTTTATATATTTTATTAATATATTTTTTATATTTTTTTTTTTTTTTTTTTCCCCAACCCTTACTTGGGCCACTACAATGTTTTTTTTTTTTATATATACAACCAGTCAACCCCTTTAAATGTCACCACTTCTTGGTGCGTAAATGCTTGTTTTACACAACCATCTTACAACGCAATCCTTGCAAAAAAAAGGCACTTTTTTTTAGTTAAAGGGGTTGTCTCACTACAAGGATTGCTGCTTTTTATGTTACAGATCTTGCAAAAACAAATCACTTTGTAATATAATGTCCATTAATAGTGTCCTACCTATTCCTAGATATCCCCTCTTGTATGGGCTGCATCAGCTCCTCCGGTCGCTATAGCTACAGACCTGTTCAATCTCTCATCATAGGCTGCCAGTGCTGGTCGCTATAGCTACAGACCTGGCTTCTACTTCAGCCTAGTAGAAGCCAGTAAACACGCCCCTAAATTCAAAATGAAACCAAGAAAACAGGAGTGAGGTGAGATGGATCAATGTAGTGAGACAACCCCTTTAGTTAGTCTCAGTATGGCCTAAACAGTATTAGCATTTATTGAATTTATCTGTATTTTATATCTTGTATTTTCACATTATTATTTTATTATTATTTCTATGGCCTCAAAGTGGTTTT
This sequence comes from Phyllomedusa bahiana, assembly GCA_025379985.1. Classification (NCBI taxonomy): domain Eukaryota; kingdom Metazoa; phylum Chordata; class Amphibia; order Anura; family Hylidae; genus Phyllomedusa; species Phyllomedusa bahiana. The sequence goes on along the minus strand of JAODAL010022472.1, from coordinate 22,465 downwards.
CCAAGACTTTTAAAACCCTACCTCCCACTTTGCTAAAATAGAAAATTATCCCATGCTTACCTCCCCCATCACCACTATCCCAGCGCTGCCAAAGCTTCAGTGTTCTCCCCTTGTCCCTCACTGATGATGTCACGTTCATAGATCACATGATGCTGCTGTGACCAATCTCTGGCTTCAGCAGTCACATGCCTGCATAAACATCATGTGACCACAGAGGTCAGTGATTGGCTAAAGCATCGGGGAGAAAACGGATGCTCTGGCAGTGCTGGGATAGTGGTGATGAGGGAGGTAAGTATCGGATAATTTTCTATATTAGCACAGAGGTGATGAAGAGGTTTTTAAAAGTATTGGAAAACCCCTTTAAGTGATGACATTCCATTCAGAGTATCATCCTTTTCTTCTACAGTCAGTGGTCAGCTTCAGACGACTGACTAGTGCGTATAGCCAGTAGACAATTATCTGCGTAGCATGCGCGCCAGTCATGAGGCCATAGCTTCTATAATGTAGTTCCTCACCAGCATCACTGAACGCAGTGCCACACTACTTTGTATAGTGTGATCTTCGTTCAGTGAGGCCGCTGGGTAACTACAGTATAGAAGCGTTGGTCTTCTCACTAGTGTGCCTGCGCAGCAGATGGTTGTCTACTGAGCATACGCACTAGTCAGTCATACAGCCGTCGCTTCTATACTGTAGCCACCCATCGACTGTAGTAGGAAGGAATGACGCTCTGATTGGAATGTCATCACTTAAAGGGGTTTTCCAAGACTTTATGTGGCAGTTACTTGAGGCCATATAAATAACAATTAAAATAATAATATGAAAAAACGCTATATAAAATTCATATAAATTCAATAAAGGCTATAAAGACTGTTTATGCCATAGTGAGCCTAATTAAAAAAAAAAAAAAAACCTTTAAGGCCTAAAAAAAAAAAGCATAAAATAAGACAATGAAAAAATTCCGGGTAAACCTAAACTCACACAACGTAAAAAGGACGCTGAAAAATACACACTTATCTCGAGGAAAAACGTGCGTGAATAGGGCGCCTTTTCTTTGATGTTTTTCTTAATGCTTCAATGTGCATCAATCAGATTTTTATGCTAAACACATTTTTTAAGAATTTTTGGATGTCTTTTTTTTAATTTTCCGTATCACTTTCAATATTTTTTAAAAATTCTTCAGTCCTGTAGTTTTCACTTTGGCCACTAGGCCTAAAAATCGTCTGAAACATCCTGTTCTGTAGAGAAAGATTTTTAGCAGTCTCCTCATGATCAGTACAAGCAGGGTTACATTGAAAGATGACACCAATGTGTATATATAACACAGGATCCACCATTCACAAAGGGAGACGTCACAGCTTCCCCTCTCCCCTCCCTGCACACTGACTTCTTCCCAGGTCACAGAGCATGCCCACAACACTCTGCTATAGAAGGCTTCACCAGTCACAATAGGAGATGTTACAGCTTCCCCCTTCCGTCCTGCATACACTACTTCTTCCCAGGTAACTAAACTGACTATGCCCACAACATTCTGCCTATAGTAGAGTCAATGGGTCTGCCTCCTCCCCGTGCCTGCACCTTACAGCTCCTATGTGCATGTGAAGCAGCCTGGATCAAGGGCATTTTATCTCTCTAAATGCTGCTAAACTATATGGCGCTCTCCCCAAGGAGAGATGCTCCTCTTTCTAAAATGCAGACAAGATGGCCGCCCTCATAATCATATACAGAGAACAGAATTGAGAAACCTACAGACAGAAAATAAAAAATGGCTGAGAAGTAAAGAATATGGATCCTATCTGGTTTTAATTAGTAAAAAATAAAATAAAAATAAATTGGCGACAGATTCCCTTTAAAGGGGTTGTCTCACTACATCGATTAGTCTTACCCCATTCTGTTTTCTCAGTTTCATTTTTTAATTAAGGGGTGTGTTTACTGGCCTACAGTGACGAGCTACTGAGGACAACAGGTCTGTAGCTATAGTAACCAGCACTGGCAGCATGGTGAGACAACCCCTTTCATGGGGCCCCAGGAGCTGTCTATTGTTGTTTCTTAAAGGGGTTGTCTCACTACACTGATTCATCTTACCTCAGTCCTGTTTTCTTTTTTTCACTTTGAATTCAGGGGCGTGTTTACTGGCTTCCACTAGGCTGCAGTAGAAGCCAGGTCTGTAGCTATAGCAACCAGTGCTGGCAGCCTATCAGGAGAGATTGAACAGGTCTGTAGCTATAGCAACAAGCGCTGGCAGCCTATCAGGAGAGATCAAACAGGTCTGTAGCTATAGGACCTGAGGAGCTGATGCAGCCCATACAAGAGGGGATATCTAGGAATAGGTAGGACACTGTTAATGGACATATATTGCAAAGTGACTTGTTTTTGCAAGATCTTTAACATAAAAAAGCAGCAATCCCTGTAGTGAGACGACCCCTCTAAGCATCAAAAACTGCACCAATTACAGGCGCAATTGGCTCATTTTATTTGCAGTCTTCCATTGACTCCCCTTTGCAAAATTATGTGGCTATAACATATGTCCGTGCATCGACCACTGACACATCCCTGCATCAAGTAATGCATTAAACGGCGTGCGAAAAAAACAAATGGCGCGCACTCCCATACAAAACAATGGGACACTTCACATGCATTTTTTACTCAAATCTTGATGCATAAAATGCGCCTTTTATGCATCAAAAAATGCCCCGAAAAATGCATGAAAAGCCGCACAAATATTACACGTGTATCGTGCAGAGTCCTTTTCAGGCCATGAGACTCGGTGTAGTTGTTAACAGCTGAACTCACCATTGCTTGCTGTACTTCCTCTCTTCAGCTGGTGACCCCAGTTCTGTCTTCACCCTCACAAGGTCCCCTAGGTTAGGGCTATACACCACCCGGCACTCCTTGCCACTCTCGCTCATGATGCCCTAGGACAATAGAGACAGACATGTTACATGTGGTGCACGCTCATGCCCCTCACTATTCCGGCTGTGGGGGCTCCCCATTACTCTGCAGGCAGAGGCCCATGTTAGTTTCTAATCACACAGGTTGCAACGAGCCAGACATGGAGGAGAGGGGGGGGGACGGTTACCGCTAAAGTCTGGAATGTGACATGTTTCGGCGCATCTGTGTCTTATTTCACAACGTTCAGGAATGCAGCTTCCAACCTCTCTACCTGCGCAGCAGATCCCAACTTGTCCTCCTGCAGTTCCCGGGCCCTCCGCCCTTCATTGGCACCAGGTGACCCCACAGCCCAGTTCACTCCTGTTTAGATAATTACAAGAATCATAACCTGCAGCTAATAACTGTATAATCCACCAGTGCCCGTCTGATAATAGCTGTATAAACAAGCAGCTCTGACACCATCATTGCTCAATGCGGCTTTACTAGGGGAGAGCGGGTTTATTCATTTGGTGCAAATTGCATAAATTTTGATCAAAATGGTGCACACCGTCTCATCATCGTATGGCATACCACACATATCTCATTTTTTTTAAAGTTCTACTGCCAATCTCATCTCTACTTTTTGTTTGAGAAGAAGAGGGGTGTTGAATTCAGATGACCTCCTTTGCAGGCTGTAGGACCTCTGAAGCTTGTGGAGAGAACTCCATTTGCAGCTGCTATAAGTGGAAAGCAAAAGCAAAAGGCTGGGTTGACACCGTGGGCCACATGTATGAAACGGTTTTGGTCTAAAACTCACTTTTTTCCCCATAGATGTCCAAAACCATTTCACACATGTGGCCCCGTGTCTTTTTGATTTGCCAAATTCACACTTTTTTGCGATTACGTGCAAAAACCAATGACATTAGGGTCCCGCTGATGTAAACGGAAATAAGTGCCCATAAGGTACGCAGCAACATTTTTTAAATGAATTAAATGAACCGATCTCTTCCCTTTAGATGCACTTGTCCAACTGTTCAATGTTTCAGGACTATTTGCACAACTTGCTGATCTCTAACAAGGAGCTGACTGGCAAAATCACAACAGGTGTTTGATCCCTGAATCGTCCAATAGATTTAGGGGATCAGTTTGATTTGGGATTTAAACAGTCCTCCTCATCCTGCTGTTCACATTGTGACATCATGAGACTAAGAGGACACCTTATAATTGATCAACAATATCTCGCCATGGCAAGGCTTCGAGCAGGAGGCTCTCAGACAGAAGTGGCCACTGAGCTTAGAGTGTCACAGAGCGTCATTAGCAGGTTGTATTAGAGACACAGAGAGACTGAAGAGGCACAGAAAGGCAAAGAAGTGGACGTCCTTTGGCTCCATCACAGACTGATGAGCGCTTCATTGTAACCAATGCCCTGAGGAGCCGGATTTTGAATGGTGCACAACTCCAGGGATATTTATGGGAGGTAAGACGCAACCAAGTGTCACGTCAGACCATTCGTAACCGTCTACACACATATCTTATAAACAAACATACACACACATATTATATATATATATATATATATATATATATATATATATATTATATATATATATATATATATATATATATATATATATACATACATATACACACACACACACATACACTAGTTGAAACCAGAAGTTTCCATCCACTATATAAAAAGCCCCATCTGCAGGTATTTCTCTCTGACATGAAATCAGAATAAACCTTCCCCGTTTTAGGTCAATTAGGAACCAAAATTATTTATATTACCAAATGCCAGAAAAATGAGAAAGAGAATTTAAGGCATTTGTATTACTTTCTGCAAAGTCAAAAGTTTACATACACTGGGATTACTCCGCCTTTAAACAATTTGGGACTGCCCATATGACGAGGTCATGTCTTTGGAAGCTTTTGATAGGTTTATTGGCAACAGTTTGGTTAATTAGAAACACACCTGTGGATGTATTTTAAATCACACCAGAAACACACTGCTTCTGTGTGTAACATCATGGGAAAGTCTAAAGAAATCAGCCAAGATATCAGGAAGAGAATTATCCGCTTGCACAAGTCTGGATCATCGTTGGGTGCAATTTCCAGACACCGGACGGTGCCTCGTTCGTCTGTAAAAACAAATATACGCGAGTACAAACAAGATGGGAATGTCCAGCCATCATACAGCTCAGGAAGGAGATGGGTTCTGTGTCTCAGAGATGAACGTGCTTTGGTCTGACATGTGCATATCAACCCAAGAACAAAAGACCCTGTGAAGATGCTGGCGGAAGCTGGTAAGATTGTGTCATTATCCACAGTGAAACAAGTACTGTATCAACATGGGCTGAAAGGCCACTCTGCCAGGAAGAAGCCATTACTCCAAAATAAACATATAAAAACCAGATTAATGTTTGTAAATGCACAGGAACAAAGATCTACATTTCTGGAGACAAGTCCTGTGGTCTGACAAAACAAAAATTTAAATGTTTAGACATAATGACCATTGTTACATTTTGAGGAAAAAGGGAGAAGCTTGAAAGCCTAAGAACACTATCCCAACTGTGAAACACGGGTGTGGCAGCATCATGTTGTGGGGCTGTTTTGCTTAAGGAGGAACTGGCGCAATTCACAAAATAGATGGCATCATGAGGAAAGAAGATTATGTGGCAATACTGAAGCAACATCTCAAGACATCAGCCAGGAAGTTAAAGCTTGGGCGGAAATGGGTCTCCCAAACGGACAATGACCTGAAGCTGATGCCAATCTGGTTACAAAGTGGCTTAAGGAGAACCAAGTCAATGTTTTGGAGCGACCATCACAGAGCCCTGATCTCAATCCTACTGAAAATTTATGGGCAAAGCTGAAAAGACCAGTGCAAGCAAGGAGACCTCCAAACATGGCTCAGTTACACCAGTTCTGTCAGGAGGAAGGGGCCAAAATTCCTCCCAACTATTGTGAGAAGCTTGTGGAAGGATCCAAAACATTTGATCCAAGTCCTACAATTTAAGGGCAAAGCCACCAAATACTAATGAAATGGAGGAAACTTCTGACTTTACAGAAAGTAATAAAAATGCCTTACCTGAGCAGTATGATGGCTGGACATTGCCATCTTGTTTGTACTCGCGTATAATTGTTTGTACAGACGAACGAGGCACCGTCAGGTGTCTGGAAATTGCACCCAACGATGATCTAGACTTGTGCAAGCAGATAATTCTCTTCCTGATATCTTGGCTGATTTCTTTAGACTTTCCCATGATGTTACACACAGAAGCAGTGTGTTTCTGGTGTGATTTAAAATACATCCACAGGTGTGTTTCTAATTAACCAAACTGTTGCCAATAAACCTATCAGAAGCTTCCAAAGACATGACCTCGTCATATGGGCGGTCCCAAATTGTTTAAAGGCAGAGTAATCGCAGTGTATGTAAACTTTTGACTTTGCAGAAAGTACTAAAAATGCCTTAAATTCTCTCTCTCATTATTCTGCATTTGGCAAATAGAAATAATTTTGGTTCCTAATTGACCTTAAACGGGGAAGGTTTATTCTGATTTCATGTCAGAGAGAGAGAAAAACCTGCAGATGGGGCTTTATATATAGTGGATGGAAACTTCTGGTTTCAACTGTGTGTATACATATACACACAGTTATATATATGGCACAGTGGAGTGAGTTTGGATGCGATGGTTTCTTCCACTCAGAGGCAGGGGCACAGCTCTGTAAGCTCTGGCCACCCTCCAAGGCTCGCCAGTGGCCCATAGTGCTGATGTGGCCCTCGGTGGAGTTTGACATTCCGGTTCTACAGTATACACAATTAGGTGTCAACTCACCCTCTATTCACTGCTATATATCGAAATGGCTTAGAGTGTCATGTGGTCATCCAAAAAATGGTGGCAGTAGCTTAGTGTGCTTCTCTCTTAGATAAGCATGGTAGGAACCTATATAAACTATTCCTGTCCACTTTACTAAATGAAGCTCACTTGAACACAAGATGCTAAGAAACTACCAGCTCTGGTTCCTGATCTAGATTTGATATCTTCTCTATTTTGATCATACACAGGGTTGGTTTAAAGGGGTTGTCTCACTACATTGATTCATCTTACCTCAGTCCTGTTTTCTTGGTTTCATTTTGAATTCAGAAGTGTGTTACCTCGTTTCTACTAGGCTATAGTAGAAGCCAGGTCTGTAGCTATAGCAACCAGTGCTGGCAGCCTATCAGGAGAGCTCAAACAGGTCTGTAGCTATAGCAACCATTGCTGGCAGCCTCTCAGGAGAGCTCAAACAGGTCTGTAGCTATAGCGACCAGTGCTGGCAGCCTATCAGGAGAGCTCAAGCAGGTCTGTAGCTATAGCGACCAGCGCTGGCAGCCTATAAAGAGAGATCAAACAGGTCTGGAGCTATAGCAACCAGTGCTGAGAGCCTATCAGGAGAGCTCAAACAGGTCTGTAGCTATAGCGACCAGCGCTGGCACCAATCAGGAGAGAGCAGTAGCTATAGCGACCTGAGGAGCTGATGCAGCCCATATAAGAGGGGATATCTAGGAATAGGTAGGACACTGTTAATGGACACATATTGCAAAGTGACTTGTTTTTGCAAGATCTTTAACATAAAAGTGATCCTTTTCGTGAGACAACTCCTTTAAAGGGCACCAGGATTTAGCCTATCAGTTATATACAGTCACTAGACCAATTTTTAGGTTTTGTGCCCCTGCATGGCTCACCATCCTCTCCACATGGGTTTTCCTGTTGCAGAACACGGGACCCTGTTTCCCCTCTCACTTTTGCAGGGCTTACCACACCACATGGTTAGAGGTGACGGTTTCGACCTTCCTGCTTAACTCCTCACTTCCCTAAATGCAACGTTAGAAGCTGCTTCAAACCTTCAACCAAACAAAGGTTTTATTTTTTGCATCTGAGAGGTCGTGCAAATTTCACATCATGCGGTAGCGGAGGGCCCCCTTAAATCCGCAGATAGAATTAGTTCAGCACTGGACACTGTAGATATTTCAGAGGGTGGTCACCCAGAATATCTTTGCGGCAACTTTTATTCCCAAACCCTGCAAAATACACTAAAGGTGACCATAAACTTCTCATTTCCTCCAAACCCCCCAATACACATGCACACTCAACTTGACCGAGCATGCATGAGTTTATAGACGGAAGAGAGGCTAAAGTCGCTACTAGCCACCTGTTTTGATAATTTACGCCATAAAAAGAAAAGAATGGGTATATTTAAAAATCCAATCCCAAAACCCTCCCCGTTTTTGGCGGGGGGGGCCCCCGCTATTTGGGATCCCCCCCCGCCCTCCCGGGGGGAGTTGGATTTCTCCCGCCCCCGCAGGGGTTTTTTTTAAATGGTCGCGGCCCCGGGAGTACGCTGGTCCCTACTCGGCGCCCCCGGCCCCGTTCCCACGGGGGGGTGAACCCGGGGGAGGTCCCGCTCCCCCCCCGGGAGTCCCCGGTGCGGGGAGGAGGGGGAAGGAGCGCTCCCCCCTCCCCCTTATGTCCGGCGTCTTTTTCCCGCGCTAACCAACAGTCAGCCGCGGGGGAAATGAGCGCGGGCTGCCCATTCCCCCTGCGTCGCTGAGAAGATGGGGCAGGAGCCTGGGGGGCGCCAGAGCCGGTAGGTAAGGGGAAATTTTTTATTTTATTTTTATTAACTACGGGGGGGCTCTCCCTGGTACATGGGGGGGGGGGGGGGGCGGGTCTACCTGGCTGGCTACAAGGGGGGCCCCAATCCCTGGCTGGCTCAAGGGGGGCAACTACCTGGTGGCTACAATGGGGGAAAATTTACCTACCTGTGGCTAAATGGGGAAATACCTACCTGACTGGTCAAGGGGGGGCACTACCTACCTGAGGGCTACTAAGGGGGCCACCTACTGACTATAAAGGGGGCACTACACTGAAAACAAAGGGGGGCAACTATACCTGACTACTAAAGGGGGGCAATCCCTGACTATTAACCCCTTAAAGGCCCCCGGGTTTTTTTTGGGTGAACTTCTTTTTTCCCTCCCCCCTTCTGAAAGCCATAAACTTTTTTTTTTTCCCCTAATAGAACATGAGGGCTTTTATTTTGCGGGCAAGTTTGTACTTTCTAATGGTGTTATTCACTATACTTTGAATATATGGGAAACCCGCAAAAAAATTCTAAGGGGACAAATTGTAAAAAAAAAAAATTATTTTCGCATGTTTGGGGGGGTTTTTGTTTTTAGGGTTTTTCAATCTTCGGTAAATAAATGTGTTATTTTTATTCTTCAGGTTGTTACGACCCGGCAATACCAAAAAAGTGGGGTTTCCGTTATGTTTTGGTACCGTAAAAAAATTCCAAACTTTTTCTTTTTTTAAAATTTGGCCAGAGCGCCATTTTGTGGGGCCCAAAATTTTTTGGAAAACCCCTGGATTCAGGGGGGGCATTTTTTGCGGCTGAAGTGTACTTTTTATCGTGCGTTTGGAATGCATGCATTTTTTTGATCATTTTTATTCCTTTTTTTGAGTGAGTAAAAGACCAAAAAACGCAATTTTGGCGTTTGGAATTTTTTTTTTTCACGGTGTTCCGTACGGGATAAATGATGTTATATTTTTATATTTTGGGGACTTTTTCGGCCCTGGGGCCCGAACCAAATATGGTAACCCTTTTTTATTATTTTAATATTTTATTTGTAAAAAAGGGAAAGGGGGGGGTTTGAACTTTTAATCTTTTTTTTTTTTTACTTTTAAAACTTATTTTTATTTTTTTTTTTTTCTTAAAATTTTAGGCACCGTGGTACTTGACCATAGGGGCGGGAGTTAATACAACAAAGCATTGCATAGGAATGCATTAGGGTTTTACAAAGATGGCGGGTTTCCCCCCTTTCCTGTTGCGGACGGAAGTGGGGCCCAAAACCCGGCCAGGGTAAGTGACGGGAGCCTTCCCAAGGCCCCGCACCACAATGCCCGGTGATCGGATCGGCGCAGCATAGCTGCGCTTATGCCGATCACCCGCACGATCGGTGCGCGGCACCGATCGGCGTTAATTCAGAAACGCCGCGGCCATCTTTGCCGCGGGCGCCTGATGGGTAAAAACAGCCCCAAACGGGCGGAGCCAACCGCCGCGCTGTTACTGCCGGGTGTTTAGCGGCGATTTGCCGCTAACACCCGGCGGCTGTGCGGGGGTCCGGAAGCGATCCCCCTGCAAAGCCCCTTAGCGGCCCTGGGACGTACTCATACGCCCAAGGTCGTTAAAGGGTTAAAGGGGCACTACCTGGTTTCAAAGGGGGGCAACTACCGGCTAACAAGGGGGGAAACTACCTAGTACAGAGTGGGCATCTACCTTGCTACAAGGGGCATCTACCTTGCTTGAGGGGAACTACCTGGGCTAAAAGGGCAATTCTAGTGGCTTTCTTCCAAAGCTTTTATGATTAGGCGAGGTGGGTGTGGCTTTTTGAAGGGGCTGGCACACCAAAAGATGAGTGTGTCCCATGCAATTTTTCCCCGGGGTGCGCTACCCCGCGCCGCCACCTTTAATTTTCCTGCTTTTTCCCATTTTCAAAAGTTGGCAACTATGATTTAAATCCTTCCAGATCAGCAGACTATTGAAATACTCTGTGCTGCTGTTCCGTCCAGTACCTGTTTCCCCACCTTCTTCCCACATTAAAACACTGTCCAAATCTCATGCAGCCCTGTTGATTGTGACAAGACCACATGAGTTGGCAGGTCAATGCACCCACAGAAATATTCCCAAAAATGTCCAAAAAAATTTAAAAAATATTCCAAAAATAGTACCTTGTGCTCCGCTCATATTCTGCTGCACTGAGCCGAGGCTACATTTTTTGGGAATATTTCTGTAGTTTTCTCTGGTCATCGATCAATGTTTCTGCAGGAGGCTGCTAGCTATCCACAGGCTGCATTGAGTGTTGTGCCGCAAACACACACAACACACAAGGTGAGTGCATGTCATTGTGCACTTTCAGTTTTTCTGACACGCACCGCTTGTTTCTTTTTAATTTTATATCTACTACCTCTCACAGGGTCAGCACACTCATTCCTAAAACTCGTGGCTGCGGGGGTTTACTCGAACCTTCTGCTATGCAATGCTCACTGATCTCCATTCCACCTCTCCGTCATGACACTGTCCCTGTTACATGGAGCCCTGTCCCACCATCATGAATGGACAGGATACTAACTGCACGAAATGAGCATATGCATCTCCTGAAATACTCTGTGCTGTAAGGATCCCTGATCCATATACAGTTGAAAACAGAAGTTCACCTAAACTATATAAAAAGCCCCATCTCCAGGTTTTTCTCACTCTCTGACGTGAAATCAGAATAAACCTTCCCCGTTTTAGGTCAATTAGGAACCAAAATGATTTCTATTTGCCAAATGCAGAATAATGAGAGAGAGAAATTTTAAGGTATTTTTATTACTTTCTGCAAATTCAAATGTTTCCCATACACTGAGATTACTCCGCCTTTGTACAATTTGGGATCCCCCATATGATGATGTCAGGTCTTTGGAAGCTTCTGATAGGTTTATTGGCAAGATCGGAGTTAATTAGAGACACATCTGTGGATGTATTTTAGTGCACACCAGAAATACACTGCTTCTGTGTGTAACATCATGGGAAAGTCTAAAGAAATCACCCAAGTTTCAGGAAGAGAAATTGTGGATTGCACAAGTCTGTATCATCCTTGGGTGCAGTTTCCAGATACCTGAAGGGGCCCCTTCATCTGTAAAACAAATATTGCAAGTACAAAAAAGAGGGAATGTCCGGGCCCTCATACCGCTCAGGAAGGAGATGGGTTCTGTTTCCCTGAGATAATCGTGCTTTGGTCCGACATGTGCATATCAACCCAAGAACAAAAGCAAAAGACCTTGTGAAGATGCTGGGATTGTGTCAATATCCACAGTGAAACAAGTATTGTATCAACATGGGCTGAAAGGCCACTCTGCCAGGAAGAAGCCATTACTCCAAAAGAAACATATAAAAGCCAGATTAATGTTGTAAATGCACAGGAACAAAGACCTACATTTTTGGAGACATGTCCTGTGGTCTGACGAAACTGAAATTGAAGGGTTTGGCCATAATGACCATTGTTACATTTGGATGAAAAGGGGAGAAGTTTCGAAGCCTAAGAACTCCATCCCAACTGTGAAACACGGGGCTGGCTGCATCATGTTGTGGGGTTGTTTTGCTGCAGGAGGGACTGGTGCACTTCACAAAATAGATGGCATCAAGAGGAAAGAATATTATGTGGCAATACTGAAGCAATATCTCAAGACATCAGCCAGAAAGTTAAAGAAAGCTTGGGCCAAAATGGGTCTCCCAAATGGACAATGACCCGAAGCTCCTGCCCAACTGGTTACAAAGTGGCTTAAGGAGAACCAAGTCAATGTTTTGGAGTGACCATCACAAAGCCCTGATCTCAATCCTATTGGAAATTTATGGGCAAAGCTGAAAAGGCCGGTGCGAGCAAGAGACCCCCAAACATGGCTCAGTGACACCAGTTCTGTCAGGAGGAATGGGCCAAAATTCCTACCAACTATTGTGAAAAGCTTGTGGAAGGATCCAGAACATTTGTCCCAAGTCCTACAGTTTAAGGGCAAAGCTACCAAATACTAAGGAAACAGAGGAAACTTTTGACTTTGCAGAAAGTAATAAAAATGCCTTAAAAAATCTCTCCCCCCTTTTTCTGGCATTTGGCAAATAGAAATAATTTTGGTTCCTAATTGACCTAAAATGGGGAAGGTTTATTCTGATTTCATGTCAGAGAGTGAGAACAACCTGCAGATGGGGCTTTTTATAGAGGGGGGGGGGGGGGCCAGCATATGGGGCTTTATACAGAGGGAGGGATAAACCTGAAGATGGGGCTTTTTATATAGTGGATGGAAACTTCTGGTTTAAGCTGTATCTCCCTGGTTTCCATTCCCCTACTTGTACTGTCCCTGTCACTTGGAGCCCTGACCTTCCTAACACCCATCGTTTAAAGGACAGGGTACTAACCCAAAAAGGTCCCCACATGTTTCTCCTTGAAATACTCTGTGCTGTAAAACGGTCGCTGATTCCTTCACTCTGTATATCTCCCCCTGGTCTTCATTCCTTATTCTTACTGTCCCTGTCACTTGGAGCCCTGACCTTCCTAACACCATCGTGAATGGACAGGGTACTAACCCCAAAACGTCAGCACATGTTTCTCCTGAAATACTCTGTGCTGTAGCGGTCGCTGATCCTTTCACTCTGTAAAATCTCCATGTCTTCATTCCCTTATTCATACTGGTCCCTGTCACTTGGAAGGCCTACCTTACCTAACACCATCTGAATGCAGGGTACAACCAAAAACTCAGCACTTTGTTTCTCCTGAAATACTCAGTGCTGTAGCGGGTCGCATATACTTTCACTCTGTAATATCTCCATGGTCTTCATTCCCTATTCTACTGTCCCTGTCACTTGGAGCCCTGACCTTCCTAACACCATCGTGAATGGACAGGGTACTAACCCTAAAACGTCAGCACATTGTTTCTCCTGAAATACTCTGTGCTGTAGCGGTCGCTGATCCTTTCACTCTGTATATCTCCATGGTCTTCATTCCCTTATTCATACTGTCCCTGTCACATGGAGCCCTGACCTTCCTAACACCATCGTGAATGGACAGGGTACTAACCCTAAAAGGTCAGCACATGTTTCTCCTGAAATACTCTGTGCTGTAGCGGTCGCTGATCCTTTCACTCTGTATATCTCCACGGTCTTCGTTCCCTTATTCATACTGTCCCTGTCATATGGAGTCCTGTCCTTACTACCGCCATCAGGGGTGAGGTATCTCATTAGGGAGAAGCATCATGTCGGTGGGTGGAGATTTAATGCCTTTTACACTCCACTGGTATTTAAATATTCCATAGGGTTTATGGGAAGAGAGGTGAAACGTTCTGCTTTCTTCCCATGAGCCTTTTGGAGTTTTAACACCATCATGAGTGGACAGGTCATTAACCGCACAAGATTAGCACATCCTCTCCTGAAATACTCTGTGCTGCCGAGAATCCCCTTGCTTCCACAAGGTACCAGTCTGTTTAAATACAGCAGTATATGACACTGGTTCTGCCGTCTCTGTAAGGCACTTGCATGAATCATAAGATTTATGTGACGTTTTAATGATTCTATTATGGTATTGCAGAGCTAACAATCCCCTAATACTCTGTAATTATTGGCGCGGTTCCTGTATGAGGAGAGCTATGCGATGATGCAGACGATGACTCCAGCGATCAGCTGATTGCAGGGGGTCCGGCTCTCTAGCGCCCCCAGAGATCAGCTCTGATCAGGGGAAAGTGTGGCAAGTAGCACAATTCAGAATAATGGCGCCCATGTCAGGCATGTTAGAGAGCCCACCAGAGGATTTACCAGCCCCACACTGGGCCCTTAATCCTTTCGGGACTGCAGGTATATAGGACATGGCTCTGGCAGCAGAACAGCAACAAGTAAAAGTGCCAGACCTTAGGTGACAACATAGTGCACCATGGGGAGCAGCCTGTGCGACAGAGGGGGGAACCATGGGGAGCAGCTGTGCGACAGAGGGGGGAACCATGGGGAGCAGCCTGTGCGACAGAGGGGGGAGGGACCATGGGGAGCAACCTGTGCGACAGCGGGGGGGGAGAACCATGGGGAGCAGCCTGTGCGACAGCGGGGGGAACCATGGGGAGCAGCCTGTACGACAGAGGGAGGAACCATGGGGAGCAGCCTGTGCGACAGAAGGGGGGAACCATGGGGAGCAGTCTGTGCGACAGAGGGGGGAACCATGGGGAGCAGCCTGTGCGACAGCGGGGGGAACCATGGGGAGCAGCCTGTACGACAGAGGGAGGAACCAGGGGGAGCAGCCTGTGCGACAAAGGGGGGAACCATGGGGAGCAGTCTGTGCGACAGAGGGGGGAACCATGGGGAGCAGCCTGTGCGACAGAGGGGGGAACCATGGGGCGCAGCCTGTGCGACAGAGGGGGAGCCATGGGGAGCAGCCAGTGCGACAGAGGGGGAACCATGGGGAGCAGCCTGTGCGACAGAGGGGGGAACCATGGGGAGCAGCCTGTGCGACAGAGGGGGGAACCATGGGGAGCAGTCTGTGCGACAGAGGGGGGAACCATGGGGAGCAGCCTGTGCGACAGAGGAGGGAACCATGGGGAGCAGCCTGTGCGACAGAGGGGGGAACCATGGGGAGCAGCCTGTGCGACAGAGGTGGGACCCCTGGGGAGCAGCCTGTGCGACTGAGGGAGGAACCATGGGGAGCAGCCTGTGCGACAGAGGGAGGAACCATGGGGAGCAGTCTGTGCGACAGAGGGGGGAACCATGGGGAGCAGCCTGTGCGACAGAGGGGGAAACCATGGGAGCAGCCTGTGCGACAGAGGGGGGAACCATGGGGAGCAGCCTGTGCGACAGAGGGGGGAACCATGGGGAGCAGCCTGTGCGACAGAGGGGGGAACCATGAGGAGCAGCCTGTGCGACCAGAGGGGGGAACCATGGGGAGCCCTTGCGACAGAGGGCGGAACCATGGGGAGCAGCCTGTGCGACAGAGGGGGGAACCATGGGGAGCTAGCCTGTGCGACAGAGGGGAGGAACCATGGGGAGCAGTCTGTGGAAAAGGGGAGGAACCATGGGGAGCAGCCTGGTGCGACAGAGGGGGACCATGGGGAGCAGCCTGTGCGACAGAGGGGGGAACCATGAGGAGCAGCCTGGGACACGAGGGGGAACCATGGGGAGCAGCCTGTGCGACAGAGGGGGGAACCATGGGGAGCAGCCTGTGCGACAGAGGGGGGGGAACCATGGGGAGCAGCCTGAGCGACAGAGGGGAGACCATGGGGAGCAGCCTGTGCGACAGAGGGGGGACCATGGGGATCAGCCTGTGTGACAGAGGAGGAACCATGAGGAGCACCCTGTGCGACAGAGGAGGAACCATGGGGAGCAGTCTGTGCGACAGAGGGGGGTCCATGGGGAGTAGCCTGTGCGACAGAGGGGGGAACCATGGGGAGCAGCCTGTGCGACACAGGGAGGAACCATGGGGAGCAGCCTGTGCGACAGAGGGGAGTCCATGGGGAGCAGCCTGTGCGACAGAGGGGAGTCCATGGGGAGCAGCCTGTGCGACAGAGGGGGGAACCATGGGGGGCAGCCTGTGCGACAGAGGGGAGTCCATGGGGAGCAGCCTGTGCGACAGAGGGGGGAACCATGGGGTGCAGCCTGTGCGACAGTGGGTGGAACCATGGGGAGCAGTCTGTGTGTGAGGAGGAACCATGGGGAGCAGTGTGTGTAACAGGGGAGGAACCATGGGGAGCAGTCTGTGTGTAACAGGGGAGGAACCATGGGGAGCAGTGTGTGTAACAGGGGAGGAACCATGGGGAGCAGTGTGTGTGTAACAGAGGAGGAACCATGGGGAGCAGTGTGTGTGTAACAGAGGAGGAACCATGGGGAGCAGTGTGTGTGTAACAGAGGAGGAACCATGGGGAGCAGTGTGTGTAACGGGAGGAACCATGGGGAGCAGCCTGTGCGACAGAGGGAAGAACTATAGTGAGCAATTTCTATGACATAGGGAGTAGCAATAGAGAACAGTCTGTGTAAAAGGGGGATCATGGAAAGCAGAGGACCATGCAGGGATCCACTGCCCCTTAATGACTATATATCCTCAGAGCAAGGAAAGATAAACCCTTTAAGGCTTTATTCAGGTTCACATCAGACTCAGCCTATTCACAAGAGGACAGCATTCTGCACTGACCTGATAAAAACAACAGGTCTACTGTTGGCCCCAAGTATGGCCACCACCTGCTGGAGACATATACAGCGATGCCGTGTGCTATTCATATGTGCTGCTAAAACGTCCACTCAGCACCAAAGAAGGAGCAGGGCCCCAAAAGCCATCCAGTGACCGGCCCCGCTCTGCGGATATCAGGCGCAGCCCGTGTCAGGAAGCAGTAACCTGGCTGTTGGCTCTTTCACAAGAGAAGCCACTTCCCCCCGGAGACCATGTCTCTGCACTCGTCTGCTGCTCTAGAGATTTCCAATTGGCATCACAAATCAAATCCAGTAGCACACGGATGAGATAGAACATCAAAGCCATAAAAGCCTAATACCACGTAGGTCTCCTCAGGCAACAAAAACAGCCCTGATCCAAGCCTGGACTCCAAAAGACCTGTGAAGAGTCCTGGGGTAGCAGCAGCAGCTCCTTTAAGTCTTGTAGGGTATGAGGTGCAACCTCCAGTGATGGGACTTGTTATGGAGCTCGTCCTACAGACGCTTGATCGGCTTCAGATCTCTTTGTCATGTTCCTTGGCAGTTTTTGTAGTGTGGCCCCCGAGAAAAATAATCCTGCTGAAAGAGGCCCCTGCCTGAGGGAATCTGCTGCCATGAAGGGGGGACTTGGTCTGTACAATGTTAGGCAGGTGGTACATGGACCAGTAACATCCACATGATGCCAGGACCCCCCAGCAGAACACTGCCCATCACACTGCCTCCGCCATCTTGTCTTCTTCCCAGAGTGCATCCTGGTGCCATCTCTTGCCCAGCTCAGTGATGCACACGCACCTGGCCGTCCACATGATGGAAGGCGAGATTTCACTGCTCCATTACTGATACGCAAGTGCCCATTGTAGTATGGGCCCTCTGACCCATCTGCAGCTCTACTCTGGGGCCCATGGGACAATACTGAAGGTCTGACTCTTTGATACAATATAAAGTAGTCAGTGCCCGGCTTGTATAAGTGTAAATTTGGTGTCCTCAAAATAACTCAGCACAGACATCAATGTCTAAACCGCTGGCAACAAAAGTGAGGACACCCCTAAGTGACACCAAAAGTGAGTACACCCTTAAGTGACAACAAAAGTGAGGACACCCCTAAGTGAAAATGGACAAATTTTGCCCATTTCAATTTTTTCCTCTCCAGTGTCATGTGACTTGTTAGTGTTACATAGTCTCAGGTATGAATAGGGAGCAGGTGTGTTAGATTTGGTGTTATCACTCTCACATTCTCTTATTCTGGTCACTGAAAGTTCAACATGGCTCCTCATGGCAAAGAACTGTCTGAGGATCTGAAAAACAGAATTGTTGCTCTACATAAAGACGGCCGAGGTTATAAGAGGATTGCCAACGCGCTGAAAGTGTTCAGTATCATACCTAGAGATGAGTACTGTCAGCATTGCCGCAGAGGTTACAGGGGTGGAAGGGGTTAGTCTGTCAAAGCTCAGACCATACGCTTCACACTGCAGTCTGCCTGGCTGTCGTCCCAGAAGGAAGCCTCTTCTAAAGATGATGCACAAGAAAGCCCACAAACAGTTTGCTGAAGACAAGGAGACTAAGGACCTGGTCTGATGACACCAAGATAAACTTATTTGGTACAGATGGTGTCAGGTGTGTGTGGTGGCAACCACGTGAGGAGTACAAAGACAAGTGTATCCTGTCTACAGTTAAGCATGGTGGTGGGAGTGTCATGGTTTGGGGCTGCATGAGTGCTGCTGGCTGTGGGGCGCTACAGTTCAATGTGGGAACCATGAATGCCATGAATGCAAACATGTACTGTGATACTGAAGCAGAGCATGATCCCCTTCCTTCTGGGCCAAGTGCAATTGATGTGGAAAGCTTGTAAATTAAACATTTTCACCATTCATAATTATTAAACAATTCTGCACCATTTTAGCTGCTCCCTTAGTGATCCATAGTGTACAGCTCGTCTCTAGGGGATACGACCACTGATGAGAGCTCCTCAGTCCTGGCCGTACATGCTCAGACATCACCTACTCTCAGGCAGCTACTGTCAGTTTCTTCCCAGCTTAATAATCACACACATTCACTGCTGTGCGAGTGTTCAATCACAGGTGCTGTTATTCTACTCCGGATCTCTGTACTTCTTAGTTATCACACACACTCACTGCTGAGCGAGTGTTCAACCTCAGGTGCTGTCATTCTACTCCCATCCTCTGTACTCCTTAGTAATCACACACACTCACTGCTGAGCAAGTGTGCAACCCCAGGGACTGTCATTCTACTCCCGCCCTCTGTACTCCCTAGTAATCACACACACTCACTGCTGAGCGAATGTTCAACCCCAGGTGCTGTCATTCTACTCCCATCCTCTGTACTCCTTAGTAATCACACACACTCACTGCTGAGCCAGTGTTCAACCCCAGGTGCTGTCATTCTACTCCTGTCCTCTGTACTCCTTAGTAATCACACACACTCACTGCTGAGCCAGTGTTCAACCCCAGGTGCTGTCATTCTACTCCCGTCCTCTGTACTCCTTAGTAATCACACACACTCACTGCTGAGCCAGTGTTCAACCCCAGGTGCTGTCATTCTACTCCTGTCCTCTGTACTCCTTAGTAATTAGTCAAACAGTGCAAAAAAATAAAAATAAACCTAAATCAGGTCTGTGCATTGAGACAAAAACAAACATCTATATGTTTGACTCCTGCAAGGATTTGAACCAAGAACCCCTATGCTGAAAGGCAGAATCTCTAACTACTCACAGCTCTTTACATAAACAGACCTTTCTTTAACTAGAGTGAGCACACTGTGGGGAAAGGCAGGGTGATGTCAGCCTACTGGTCACATGATATGCAGTTCAAACAACTCACATACGTCAATGCTGGAAAATAATGGCGGCCACAAAAAATATTGACACTTTGGACACAATTTGTCCATTGTCACTTAGCAGTGTCCTCACTTAGGGGTGTACTCACTTTTGTTGTCACTTAGGGGTGTACTCACTTTTGTTGTCACTTAGGGGTGTCCTCACTTTTGTTGTCACTTAGGGTTGCACTCACTTTTGTTGCCACTTAGGGTTAAACTCACTTTTGTTGTTACTTAGGGGTGTACTCACTTTTGTTGCCACTTAGAGGTGTACTCACTTTTGTTGTCACTTAGGGGTGTACTCACTTTTGTTGTCACTTATGGGTGTACTCACTTTTGTTGTCACTTAGGGGTGTACTCACTTTTGTTGTCACTTAGGGATGTACTCACTTTTGTTGTCACTTAGGGGTGTATTCACTTTTGTTGTCACTTAGGGGGTGTACTCACTTTTGTTGTCACTAAGCTGTGTACTCACTTTCCTTGCCAGTGGTTTAGACATTGATGTCTGTGATGAGTTATTTTGAGGGCACCACATTTCCCCTGTGATACAAGCTGGGCACTGACTATTTTACGTTGTATCAAAGTGTCAGATCTTCAGTGCTGTCCCATGAAAAGATAGAATACAATATTTACAACAATGTGAGGGGTGTACTTACTTCTGTGAGATATTGCATTTACTACAGTAGTACACGGGGTATGTTATATATACACAGTAGCAGTATACAGGGTGTTATATAGACAGTAGTATGCAGGGTGATAAATACAGAGTAGTATACAGGGAGTAACACCACATATACAGTAGTACACAGGGTGCTATACATAGTATAACAGTACATGGGGTATGTTATATATATTATTGCAGTATACAGGGTGTTATATATGCTACAGTAGTATATAGGTTGTTATATGCAGAGTATGTTATATACACAGCAGAACATAGGGTATGTTACATACACAGTAGTAGTAGTATACAGGGTTTGTTATATACACAGTTGTAGCTGTATACAGGATATGTTATATACACGATGTAGCATCACATATACAGTAGTAGCAGTATGAGGGATATACAGTGTAGTACACAGGGTGTCATATACACAGTAGTAGCTGTGTACAGGGTGTGAGAGCACATATACAGAAGTAGCAGTATGTAGGGCTATATACTGTGTAGTACACAGTATACTGTATCCACAGTAGTAGCAGTATACAGGGTGTTATATACACAGTAGAATGCAGGGTGATAAATCCAGAGTAGTATACAGGATGTAACCACCACATATACAGTAGTACACAGGGTGTTATATATACTATAGTAGTACATGGGGTATGTTAAATATACTAAAGTAGGATATAGGGTGTTATATACAAAGTATGTTATATACACAGTAGTAGTATACAGGGTGTAATATCACAAATACAGTAGTATACATGATATGTTATATACACAGTAGTAGCTGTATACAGGGTATTTTATCTACAGGGTTTAACTGCAAATATACTTTAGTAGCTGTAGGTAGGGCTATGTACAGTGCAGTATACAGGGTGTTATATAATGAAATATACATGTATGTAGGGCATATATATTAATTATATAATATATATATATATATATATATATATATATATATATATACACAGTAGTAGCTTTATACCGGGTGTAGCAGAACATATACAGTGTAGTACACAGGGTGTGACAGCACATATACAGTAGTATATGTGTGTAGGGCTATATACAGTGCAGTATACAGGGTATGTTATACACAGGGTGTGCCAGCACATATACAGTGTAGTACACAGTGTGCAGCAGTATACAGAGCTATGCAGGGTATGTTATACTAAGGGTGTTATATCCAGTGCATGTTATACTCAGGGTGTTATATCCAGTGTAGTATACAGTGTGTAGCAGTATACAGGGCTATGAGGGGGTGCTATACTCAGGGTGTTATATACAGTGTAGTATACAGGGTATGCTATACTCAGGGTGTTATATACAGTGTAGTACAGTGTGTAGCAGTATACAGGGCTATGCAGGGTGTGGTATACTCAGGGAGTTATATTTCAGTGTAGTTTCACAGGGTATGCTATACTCAGGTGTTATATACAGTGTAGTATACAGGTGTGTACATATACAGGGCTATGCAGGGTTGCTATACTCAGGGTGTTATATACAGTGTAGTACACAGGGTATGCTATACTCAGGGTGTTATATACAGTGTAGTACACAGTGTGTAGCAGTATACAGGGCTATGCAGGGTGTGCTATACTCAGGGTGTTATATACAGTGTAGTACACAGGGTATGCTATACTCAGGGTGTTATATACAGTGTAGTATACAGTGTGTAGCAGTATACAGGGCTATGCTGGGTGTGCTATACTCAGGGTGTTATATACAGTGTAGTACACAGGGTATGCTATACTCAGGGTGTTATATACAGTGTAGTATACAGGGTGTGCTATACTCAAGGTGTTATATACAGTGTAGTATACAGTGTGTAGCAGTAAACAGGGCTATGGGGGGGTGCTATACTCAGGGTGTTATATAGTGTAGTACACAGGGTATGCTATACTCAGGGTGTTATATACAGTGTAGTATACAGTGTGTAGCAGTATACAGGGCTATGAGGGGGTGCTATACTCAGGGTGTTAAATACAGTGTAGTAAACAGGGAATGCTATACTCAGGGTGTTATATACAGTGTAGTATACAGTGTGTAGCAGTATACAGGGCTATGCAGGGTGTGCTATACTCAGGGTGTGCCAGCACACATCCAGCAGCGGAGCCGGGTGCGGGCCGGATGTGGCACACACAGCAGGAATATGACACCCTGACCTCACAGGGCCTCTTCTCTGCTGCACCCAGAGCCCACCTGGCCGCTGGCCCCACCCCTTCCTACTACGTCCCCGCCCACCTCCGTTGACATAACGATCATGTGTGCCCCGCCCCTCCGCACGCCATTGGCTGCCGCAGCTGTCACTCTCGTGAAAGAGGCCGAGCGCTACAATGTATCGGTTTTCCCAAAATG
>JAODAL010022471.1:0-64657 GCA_025379985.1 Phyllomedusa bahiana | reverse complement strand
AATATAGGTCCCCCCCCCAAATTTTTTAACCATTAATGTATCAAGAACAAGGGGCATCCTCTACATCTAGAAGAAAAAAAGTTTCTACATAAACAGAATGGGTCGTTGATCCAGGGATTTATTCTGATTGGAGTCAGGAAGAAATTTTTTGGAAAATTGACTTCTACCTCATGGGGGTTTTTATCTTCCTCTGAATCAACACTATCTGACAAAAGACTGAAATGAATGAACGCCTGTCTTTTTTCAGCCTTACAAATTATACAACTATATAAAACTCTCTCATACTGGTCACTGGAAATTCAACATGGCACCTCATGGCAAAGAACTGTCTGATGATCTGAAAAAAGAGTTGTTGCTCTACATAAAGATGGTCTATGCTATAAGAAGATTGCCAACATCCTGAAACTGAGCTGCAGCATGTTGACCATCACCACAGTGGTTTAACAAGACAGTTTCCACTCAGAAAAGACCTTGCCATTGTTGACCAAAAAAACTGAGTTCACATGCTTAGTGACATATCCAGAGATCATCTTTTCAAAATAGACATATGAGTGCTTCCAGCATTGCTGCAAAGGTTAAAGGGTTGGGAGGGTCAGCCTGTCAGTGCTCAGACCATACACTGCACACTGCATCAAATTGGTCTGCATGGCTGTCATCCCAGAAGGAAGCCTCTTCTAAAGATGATCCACAAGAAAGCCCGCAAACAGTTTGCTGAAAACAAGCAGAGTAGGGATATGGATAATTGGAACCATGTCTTATTTGGTTCCGATGGTATAAAGCATGTGTGGCAGCAACCAGGTGAGAAGTACAGAGACAAGTGTGTCTTGTCTACAGTCAAGCATGGTGGCGGGAGTGTCATGGTTTGGGGCTGTATGAGTGCTGCCAGCTAGGGGAAGCTACAGTTTATTGAGGAAGCCATGAGTGCCAACTTACTTTCTAAAAAACAAAGTTTGGTTAGCACATCAAAAACAGTTTTAAAAATTGTCACCTTGAAGTCACCTTGCCGTGGTAGATGGGCCTTTACAGTTTTGATCAAAAATTTACACAAAAAAACCTTAAAATTCTATATATTCTAAAATAGCAGAAATGCTTTTCAAAAAAATTCTACATTCCCTTTGACTGTTTTTTAGTGCTTGTAGAGTGCTGCTGAAATTGTGTTCTGTTTGCCAACTTACTGTGACATACTGAATCAGAGAATGATCCCTTCCCTTAGGAAACTGGGCTGCTGGGCATTATTCCAACATGATAATGACCCTAATCACACCTCCAAGATGACCACTGTCTTGCTAAAGAAAATTAAGGTAAAGGTGCTGGATGATCAACATTGTGTCTAGTTTTGAACCCATATTGAGTATCTGTTTGGCATCCTCAGTTGGAAGGTGAGAAGCAAAAAGGGCAACATATATTAAAACTGTCTAGGTCTAAAACTCACTTTGTTGTCCATAGCAACCAATTAGAGCCCCCATTTAATTTTCAGAGCACTATATGAAATGAAAGGGGTGCTCTGATTGGTTGCTATGGGCAACACAGAGTTTTATACCTATACAGTTTTCATACATGTGGCCCCAACAATATGGTGTATAGTGAATTCTGAAGGAGGTTCCAAAACCCTCTTTATTTATAAACACAATATATCTAATTGTAAAAACAGTTTTAATGCGGTCCAATCTGATAATAAAAATCGGTTATTCGGACACGTTAAGAATACGTTAAAGAGAACTGAAATATGCATATACTAACAGTTGTCTCAGCAATTTATGATTATAATCATTTAACCCCAAACACACTGGAAAAGCGGGCTTATATTATTTCAACATTAAAATCTTACTTTTTCACCAGTAAATTTTTTGTTCTAAAACCAATTTCCTTTTCAACCTTAGCATTTGGTTAATGACTAATTAATGACAACAGGGGAAAACATTTTTATAAGAAAAAAAAAAAGGGGGAAAATGAATTTTTGATCTGGGTTTTTTTTGTAAAATCACCTGAAATCTTTGAAAAATGTTTTTGTGGTTTTTAAGTAAAACTAAATTTTTTCTTGCCTCCCTTGTTTTTGGGGCTTACAACCAATGGAGCATTATAAATTTCCAAAATGTATTTTGGCTATAGATAGGTTTTCAAATAAAAGAAAAGTCATTTGAATAGCATTCATGAACAGAAATATGGGAGTGATTTGTTTGAAAGGGTTATTACGACAAAGTTTAAATGGCAGGTTTTTTTTTGATCAATTTTTTCGATCACGCGATAATTTAGGTTAAAAACTGGCATAATCTATTAAAACGCGCCTTTTTAGGCTTCCGTCATTTTTGGGGGCCGCAAATCAGCTTACAGAATAACAGGGTGAGCTTGTTGCGACTCAAACTGGGATGTTATTTGCGATTGGCTGGGAAAACACTGACCTGTTTTCTGGGAAAACCCTTCCCGTTCTCCCATGTTGTCCTTTCCCTAGTATAGACGGGGCCCCTCTCTGGCAAACAGCCGGAAATATTCATTTGTTCACAAAAAAGCATATTTTGCTGTGAAACTTAGAAAATTTGTTAATTTGAGTTTTTCAGATTTTAGGTATTAGGGTGAAATTTTAAAGGGGAAAAAGCTAATCTAATACATATATCGTGCACTAAAAAAAAAGTGAAACTCATGGTATATAGGGAAAATTTGGAAATGCATATTTCTAAGAAAATTGAAAAACCCGGGGCCTTAGTTTACGTTTTTGATCAAAGAGTATTAAGCTCACCTCCAAAAGCGTCAAGGGGGTCCCAGCACAGTTTAGTCCCTAACACTAAATGTTTCCTCACTAAGTCCATTAGACTAAAATCTCGGAGGATAGGAACCTGCTACTGAATTACCCGCACCATTTAAAAGAGGTAGGCGGGTGCAGCAAGCCAATGAGGCGCCATTCCTCAAATAGACTTAAAAAATCAATTGGGCGTGCCCCCAATATTTTGAAAAATGAAAGAAAGGTGCACTGAAAAGGCAATAGCATACATCTAATAAAAAATAAGGGGGACACTGAGTTTTGAAGTCTTTTTGAGGAATGGCACCCTCATGGCTTGCTGCACCCCGTACCTCTTTTAACGGTGCGGGAAAATTCGTAGCGGTTCCTATCACCCCCTGAGTGTTGTAGTTTGAATGGACTCCTAGTGAGGTAAATGTTCGTGTTAGGGACTCCCTGGTAGGACCCCCCTTGACGCTATTGGGGGGTAAATTTATACAACTTTGATCAAAAAACTTTAAAATAAGAGTCCCATTTTTTCATATTTTCCTTACATAAGCTTTTTCCAAATTTCCTATATACCTTGATGTTTCATTTAGTTTTTGGTGCCACTGAAAATTTGTATTGATGTAGTTTGCCTTTTCAGTGTTGCACCTTTTTTTTCAAACATATGGGTGCCACCCAAATTTGATTTTTGAAGTCATTTGGGGAATGGAGCACCGGGCTTGCTGCACCCCGCCTACCTCTTTAAACTGGGCAGGAAATTCAGTAGGGTTCCTTCATCCCTGAATTGTTTTAGTCACCCCCGGTGTATTTTTTTGGTGCAAAAAATCCGTTTATTATCCTTTCATTTCAATAAGGGGTTTTTTTTTAATTTTTGGCACTCCACTTTATTCATGAGGGACCTTGCAATTAAATTTGAATCCAGCAAATTTTTTCCGTCACCGAGGTGTTTTTTAGGTGCAAAAAAAATACCGTTTATTATCGTAACATTTCAGTTTGGGGTTTTTTTTTTAATTTGGCGCGTCCAGCTTTTTCATAGAGGCACCTTGAAATTGAAAATTTAATCCAGCAATTTTGTGTCACCGAGGTGTATTTTTTGGTGCAAAAAAATACCGTTTTTTTCCGTATACTTTCAGATAGGTGTTTTTTTTACTTTTTGGTTAGTCAAGCTTTGTTGAAGAGGTACCCTTTACTTAAATTTAAATTCCCCGCAAATTTTTTTTTTGGTTTTAGGGATTTGGATAGCTGTGATTTGCCGTTTTTTAATAAGGAAATTTCCCAAAAATTTCCATACCTTTCAAATTTTATTTTCTGAAAAAAAATGGAGCGAAATTCAGGGGTAGCGAGCAAAAAGGGGGGGGGGGAATGGGGGAGGTAGGAGAAATGTCCCCTTTCCCGTGCTGGGGCAAATGCATGCCCGCGGATCGTTTGGTTGCGGACCCTCGGCCTGTCATCGCTGGGTCATGGCCCTGTGAATCTCAGTAACGAACAGCGTCGCAATCTGTTCTTCATTGGTTAATGCAACCTGCATCCAGCAGTCTACCTCCCGTCCTCCCAGTCACGGCACAAATGTCGTCATCAGCATCACCAGCTCCGTCCAACATGAAACAGCCCAAATGTCAACTCGTGTACCCACCACTGTGGTAATCCATTTTCTGAAGACCTCTTTGATAACAAAATGCAGTTGGGTCAGAAAGGAATGTTAAAATATCAAAGGCCAAAGAGAATGATTTTGTCTGCTCTGACGCCCATTTTACTGATGCCATCAGAGGAGGATAAGGAAGCCGGTCAATGGGCAAAAATCCCGGGCGGTCGCAACGCCTTGCAGTGCCCCTTGCTTGTAGCCCGCAGCTTCTGGATGCAGAAAGTAGGACGACCAAGTCCCCTGTGTTGATGATGATGATAAACGACGGACATTGCGGATCCATCGTGGTCTTTTCCGCAGAATTTGTTTGTGAGCGCTTTATCACTGGACGAGGGGGAAAGACGATGGGGGTTGTGTCAATACGGGACCCGCCTCAAAAAGGGAGAGGGTGGTCGCAGAAGTCCGCCGATATGATTCCGCCAGCCACGGTCAGCAGAAACCCTGCTCCTCGCTTATCGCCGTCGAAAAGGTCCAGGACCTCTCAAGCCTGGGCCTTCTTTGAGCAAGCCTCTGATTCACCTAGCGATGTCATATGCCGCCTTTGCCGTAAACGCATAAGTAGAGGCAAGAATCTTAGGTGTTTAACCATCAGCTCAACAACAATTAGGAGAAAGTGTATCTAAAATATAAAATTTATTTCAATAAGATAAAAAAATCTCTATAGAGCAAACAATGACCCAAAACATATAATCAAAAGTGCACATAAAAACGGTAGGTATATGGTTTGGAACAATATCATGTCCTATTGCAATCCTACATATCTATCATAGGTCCCTACCTAGCAAAAATTTGGGCACCGCTCAATAAAGAGGACCCTGTACGGAACCTAGCCCTACTATGCAGAGCCCCTATTTTACCCTATACTGGGGAGTACAATACAAAACCCTCAGTTAAAATAATGCCCCAACATGTTTCAAACCCTTCCCCTTTTGTGGCGTCTTTGGGGGGGCTGAAAATCCCCCAGTAACTGAGAATAAACCCCGGTTTTTAATGTTATTCGAGGCCCAAAGAAGAAAAAAAACATCTGGGAGCATAGGCCCTCCCAATATACGGAGGGTTTTGGGCCCGCGCCGACCTTAGCCCTCCGTGTTTAGGGGGCCATATGCCCCTAGATGTCTTGGTTTTTTGGGCCCTTTCGTATAAACCATTTAACCAAGTTTTAAATTCTCAGTTACGGGCCCTTTTTTTCAGCCCCCTTTGATGACGCCAAAAGGAAAGGGTTTAAAAAAACATTTGGGACATTATTTTTAATTTGAGTTTTTTGTATTTACTCAAAAGAAAAATTTGGGGGATAATAGGGGTTTTTGCTGTGTTGGGTTTCCTGTACAGGGTGGGCTCTTTATTGGAGGGGGGTCCCCTTTATTTTTGCTGGGGTGGGGCCCGGGGGATAGATATGTAGGTTTGAAAAGGGGGACGGGTGTTTATTGTTTCCAAAATACCAAATCCCCTACCGTTTTATGCCCACTTTTGTTTTATATGTTTTGGGTCATTGTTTGCTGTAAGGGGAGTTTTTAATCTTATTGAAAATATTATTTTTTAAGTTTAAAACTTTCCTCCTATTTTGTTTGTTTGGGGGTTTTTTGGGGTTAAGTGTAGGAGTTTTTTTTCCCGGGGGAACGGAATTTTTTTCCCTTTTTTTCGGGGGGCATTTTTTTTTTGCTTTTTTTTAAGGGGGTTTTAAAAAAACCAACAGGGGTTCCCTTAGTAAAAATTTCCCAAGCGAATGCTTTTTGGGGTTGAAATGGGGGGAAAACACTTGGCCAAAAAAGGCCAAAACCGACCCCCGGGCTTTTCCAACCACTTTTAAAACAACCCTCTCCCCGCCCCCTCCTCCTCCGCCACCACCCCCAAAGGGCGTTTCTCACCTGCCAATGTCTCCCCAGAGTTTTTAAATCAGGGTTTAAGCCTCCCGTTTTCAGCCCCCAAACCGGTCCCCCGAGTACCACCAACCCACCCCCAGACCCCCTTCCCCCCCCTTCTCCCCCCAAACCTTTTTTTGGACGACCGGCACGCCGAACAGGGGCCAGTCCTAGCAGCCAGCCTTCTGTCTTCCAGGTTTGGGAGCAAAAGGGAAAAAACTTTCCCCCCAAAACCCAAACCCAAAGCCAAAAGCCGAATGTGGGCTTTTTGCCGGGTTTTTTGGCCCCCGGAAATGTTGCCTTTCCGTTTTTTGGGTGGACACAGGGGGGTTTTCCAAACCACATCTTTGGCCCTTGCCTCCCCCCAAATACCAGATGCCGGCGGGCATTTTTTTTTGGCCAAAAACCCGTCCCTGCCCGGGCCCAGCCCATGTCATTTTAAAAATTTTCAAGGGGTTTGTCTGCATCTGTGCCCGGAAAAAGCCCCATCTCACCCACCGACACATGTACTAGAAAGCGCGGCCAAAGGCCGTAAAATCTCTGTGACAGTCACGGGTTGAGTGTTTTGGTTGTCTCTGGGGGTGACGGTGGCTCTCGGGTTGGGCCCGCCCGCTTTTAAAAACCCGCAGGGAGGGGTGAGGGCTTTTTCCCCCCAAGGTCCTCGGTGGCATCACGGGCCCGGGAAAAAACCAGGCCGTTTTAAAAATTTTAATCTGTCTTGGAGACCGTCCAAAACACAGGTCGGGAAAGGCTTTGGACGGCCCCCCCTCCCTTTTTTGGGCCCCGAGCGCTGGCTGGGTAAACAAAACCTTGTCCCGGGGGCAAGGTGGTGTGCGAAAAACCGGGCGAAATCTGCTGGCCCTTTTTTAAAAATCGGTGGGCCCTGGAGCCCCAACCCTTGCCTGGCACATGCCCCAGCCCTTTGCCCGTAAAAGAAAGTTTAAAAAGCGCAAACCCGGGTCTGGATGCCTGCGGGAAAAAGGGCCCTCGAGCCCTGAGTTGCATTTCCCGGGGCCCGTTCGAAACCCTCCCTTTCGTCTCGCCGGGCGGGTTTTGCGCATCAGCCCCCTCGCTCCCCCCCCCAAAAGTCTCATTGTTGACGTGGAAAACATGCTGGAATTCCACCCCCCACTTTGCTCCAGCATTTGGGGGTGGGGCAGGGGCAATGCCATTACCATACGAATGAAACATGGCCTGACAAGAAAGCGGGGGCGGACCTCGGGTTTTTTGACCCACCCCGAAGTGTAGGATGTGAAAGAGCTTGCACCATCCTTGCTATTTTTGAAGAAGCCCCCAAAAAATGGCCCAGTGGGATGATGCCCTTGTAAACAAAAGCCCTGTGGGTGATCTTGGGTTCGGGAAAATGACTTTTGGACACCCTTAAAAAAATTCGGGTTTCCCACCAGCGAGGGAGGGGGAAAGACGGACACAGATGCGGCCCAGGGAGCCTTTCTCTCCGAAAAATCCACAAGGCCCGACATTTTCCCTCAATTTTATGGGTCTTCATTAGGCAGGGGTTTTCGGGGCCCGGGGGGGTTTTAGTGAAAGGGCGGGCTTTCACTCTCGGGGGGGCCTTCATCTGAGGCAAGCCCAGGGCTGTGTTGAAGCTGTGGGGGAAAAAGGGGAAAGGGAGGGGGGGTTGGTTTTTCCTAAAACACCGACTTTCCCCCGACGTTCCTCCCTTTGGGGAAAGGGGTTTGGGCCCGGCAAAAATTTGAGGCAGAAGGAGGAAATAGGAAGATGATTTTTGCTGGGCCCTTCAAACCCGAGGTTTGGGGAAAAATAAAAAGCCCCAAATCTCTCACATGAGTGCTTGGCCCCCATTTCCTCCAACATGATCCCGCATTAAGGCCTTCCAAAAAAAACCAAAGTTACGGGTGGCCACCCTCCGGGTTCCCCGGTAAAAAACAAAACTCACCATTTTCCCTTCCACCCCCCCAAATGGGAAAAGGTAAAATGCGGGAAAGGGCCCTTTTGCTGTTTTGAAAACCCTGGAGACATCTTTTGGGCGTCCCCTTAAAGCTTCAAATGTCAGGGTTGGAAAAATAACCGTCAGCGACGTGACAGAAAGTAGATTTCCCCAAAAAGAAAGCCGTACGGCAGCAGCAGAAAGAAAGGAAGGTGGCAGAAGCCAAAATGGGGTGACCCGGCAATTTTTTATTTACCACCTCACCAACCATGAAAATGCGGGAAACACACCCCAAACACACAGAGACCAGCTTTGATATAAATTGAAACGTTTTTTCGTCTAAACCCACCGATTTTTTTTGTATTTTTCCGGCCCCCCAATTTAGCTTCTGGGTATCCAAAATGGACGAACCCCCGGAGCTCACTGGGCCACGCCATAGGGGGTTGTTGTCCTGCCCGGGAAAGCCAGCGTCATATCGGGGGGGACCTTCAGCCAGCTGGAGGAGTATTACAGAAAAACGAAAACCCGGGTTTTTCCAAAACAGATAATTGTATCGTTTAAACTTTCATCAAGATAAATTCAGGCATGGATCTTGATGGTTTTAGGGGGCCCAAAATTGCCGGGGGGGTAACCGATTATTTGCCGGTCTACCACATTCCTTTTTAAAAAAAACAAAAAGGTTTCCCTTAAAAAAATTTTTTTTTTAAAATGATAAATTTCTTACTGCAATTTTTATTCCAGTTTCCCAAAAAGTTCTTTTTGGGCTGGTTTTGCGGTGTGGAGCCCTGAAAAAGACAGCAAGGTTTCATGACAAATCCGTATTCCATGTACTCACTTTATCTTTAGAAGGGTTTGCAAATTTTCAAAGGGTTTTTTTGGTCATGTTGCTGTGGATACAGCATAATTTTGGGGCCTTTGGAACAGAAAAAGTGGTTTTTTAAATGGAAATTTTTCCCTCCAAATTTTTAATAGTGGTGGGGGAAGTATATTTATAATTTTTTTGGGGGCATTTTTGCTGTGAGATACAGCAATAATTTTGGTCCTTTGGAAAAAGGGAAAAGTGGCTTTTTTAAATGGCATTTCTCCCCCCACAATTTTTAACAGTGGCTGGAAAAAAAAATCTTTTTTTATTTTTTTTTGGGGGCATGTTTTCTTAAAATTCAGCCCAAAACAAAAAGGTTTTCCCATTAAAAAAATTTTTGTTTCCCAACAGACATTTGTTCTTCACAATTTTCAAAAAGGGGGCTCAAGGGGCTGTTTTGAAATTTTTTTGGGGGGATTTTGCTGTGACAGGAAACTATATTCCGGGCCTATTTAAAAAAAAATGTTTTTCTAACAACATTTGTTTTTTTCACAATTGTCAAAAGTGGGTCATTTGGGGCAAGTTTTGGGGAAATTTTTGGGGGGGAATTTTGCTGTGAAATGCACTAGACTTTCAGGGGCCTATTGTAAAAAATGTGGTTTTTTAAAAAAGGGGCATTTTTTCTTTACAAATTTTTCCAAAAATTTGGGTAAGGGGGATGGGGCTGTCAAAAAAACAGGAAAAGGGTTTGGGCAAATGTTGATGGACACATATTGCAAAAGGAAATTATTTTTGCAAAAAACTTTAACATAGCTAGCAAACCATGTATTGAGACAAAACCCCTTTAATACAATTAAAAAAAAAGAAACAGACAAAGGTGGGATTCCATCCTATTTTTAAAAAAAAGTGGTTTTTTTTTGAATTAAATCTACTAAAAAAATTGCATGTACAAAATTTCTGGTAAAAAAAAATTTCCCCCTGAATTGTCAAGGGGAGGTACAGGAAAAAATTGAAACCCGATGTAGGTTTTTTCAGAGGACATGGGGTATGGAGCACGGACAGAAAACAAAGAACAAGACAATTTTTCCCCCAACACGGTTTTGGGAAAAGGGGAAAAAAAATGCCAAGGAAAAGGGCACCTGGGTGTAACAGGAGCGTTTAAACCCCCAGTATTTCCAAGTGAAGCTCAATTGGTCCCCACTCAAAACGGGGGGGCAAAACGCTACCCAGGTTTTTTTGACTGTTTTATAGGAAGGCGGAGGTCTTTCCTCACACTTCCGCACTCTGCCTTCAGCCCACTGTTTTCGTTGCTGCGTCATAAGGGGATTTTTTTCCGGGTTTTTTAAAAGATGACCGGGGGCGCCGCCTGGGGCTCTCACCGCACCCACTGTAACTCCGGCCCTAGCAGCTGAACCTGCTTTTTAATTGTTTACAGACCTAGGTGGGCTTCAAACCGAACCCCCCACTTTTAACTTCGGCCCTGGATGCTGAACCCCGCATGTTAATAAATGACAGGAAAGCTAGCCTGGGCTTTCCAACCCCACCACTATAAGTCTGGCCCCGGCAGCCCGGACCTCCGGTTTTTAAAACAGATTTTTCTGACCCGGCCCGCACTGGCTCTCAACCCTTTGGGGGAATCAGGGGGAGCTTCAAAAATTTTCTAAAAAAATAGATTTTGAAAAAGGTATTTCTGTGAGGTTTAAATTTGTGTAAAAAAGGGCCCCCAGGGTTAGAACAAATTGCACAATTTGAGGCTTAAAATTTTCTGGGGCGGAGTTTAAAATGGGGGGTCAAAATTTTGATTCCCCGGGGGTTTTGTCCCTAAAACACTTAAGAAGGATTTGGGGGAAAAATGAAAACAAAAAGAATTGATTGGCGAAGGGGGGCCCAAAAGTCTTTTCAACTAAGAAGTTTTTTTGGGGGTGATTAGGAAAATTTGTTTTTACTTAAGGGGGGTGCGGGCGGGAAATTTAAAACTACACGTGTAAAAAATACCTTTAAAAAAATGCTGGGGGGGTGTATGTTTTATGTTATCACACTTGAAAAAAAGCCAAAAAAGATTAAAATGTAAAACTATAATAAAAAACTTCCCCAAATAAATTCTGTAAACAAATGTCAGTTACCAAAAAATATTTAAATGCCCGTACTTTAAAAAAATAAAACATAGTGCCCCTTTGTGTTTTGTGGGTTTAAAAAGGTTTAAGGGTCATGCGTTGGGGACAGGGGTAGGTATAGTCAATTTTCCCTTTAAACTAAAAAAGGTGGGGTTTAAAGACTCCTTTTTTTTTGTTTTACTTTTCAAATGTGGGGGGGCCCTGCAGGTTTGGGGCTCATGCTGTGGCCCAGGACAGGGATAGTTTAATGTCCAGTTTTAAACTAAAAGGTGGTTGAAAAAATACCCTTCTTCCTTAAAATTTTTAAAACTGGTGGGTCATGCAGGTTTGGGGCCATGCTGTGGCCCAGGACAGGGGTATCTATTTTTCAGTGAAACTAAAATGGTGGTTTAAAAAACTCCTTTTTTTTATAAATTTTTAAATCTGGGGGGCATGCAGGTTTGGAGTTTATGCTTGGCCCAGGGGGGGGGTGTCAAAGTCCAGTGAAACTAAAATGGTGGTTGAAAGACTCCCCTTTTTTCCAAAAACCTTTTTTAAACTGTGGGTCCCGCAGGTTGGGGCTCATCGTGGCCCAGGACAGGGGTTTCTATGCCAGTGAAACTAAAAGGGTTCAAAACTCCCTTTTTTTCGGCACTTTTTTTAAACTGGGTTTTCAACAGGTTTTTTAAAGGTCATAAATGCGGTACAGGACGATATAGTTAAAAGTCCCGTTCAACTAAAAATTGGGGGGTTTTAAAAGGGCCCCCTATTTTGGCACTTTTTTTAAAATTTGGGGGTCAAATTTAAGGGTTTGGGGGTCATGCGGGGGCCCCTACAGGTATAGTCAATGTCCATTCAACTAAAATGGTGGTTTTTTAAAACTCCCTTTTTTTCCAAACACTTTTTTTAAACTGGGGGTCATGCAGGTTTGGGGCTCATGCTGTGGCCCAGGACAGTTATAGTCAATGTCCATTTAAAATAAAAAGGTGGTTGAAAGACTCCTTTTTCCGGGACCCTTTTAAAACTTTTTGGGGCATGCAGGTTTTGGGGCTCATGCTGTTTGGGCCCCGGACAGGGGTAGTCATGTCCAAATTCAACTAAAATGGGGTTGAAAGACCCCCTTTTTCCCCGGGACTTTTTAAAACTGGGGGTTCATGGAGGGGGGGGGCTCTTGCTGTTGGCCCCCCGGGGCAGGGATATAAAATTTCCCGTGAAACTAAAATGGGGGTTGAAAGACCCCCCTTTTTCCGGGACTTTTTAAATCTGGGGGGGCATGCAGGTTTGGGGCTTTATTTCTGTGGCCCAGGAACCCGGTTTTAGCCAAAGTCCAGTTTTTAAGTAAAATGATTTGGGTTCAGATCATACTGCCTTCTGGCACTTTTTTAATTTGTGGGTGATGCAGGTTTAAGGGTCATGCAGTGGTACAAGACAGAGATAGTGAATGGTGTGTGAGTTTTTTTCTGTGGCTTTTATAACCTAAGTGTGTTGCCTAAGATGTGGCACATATCCATTTCACTGTTGTGGATGTTAATTCCAGCTTCTCCAGCCCTGTTTGGTTGTAATAATGAAGGTGTTGCTCCTCTCCCATAGACTTTAATGGTCATCGGCGATAATCTATTATCGACTATCGGAAATCATCTTGATAGTTTTCGATATCGACTATCGACCCGATGACGATAGTCAACGTAATCGCTCATCACTAGCAGTGATCATGCCAGCAAGACCTGTGGTGTGCTGATTTTTGCCATAATATATAAATAAAGGGTGAGAGCAGCAAAAAAAAAAAATTCAACATTGATCACCATCTGATAAATTTTCTTTTATTTAATGTAGTACAAAATAGAAAAAATAAAAATCTGAACATAATTTTATTTTTAACATAATTCAGAAAAATGTAGGTCAGTGGGTTATTTAATTTAAAATTGATTTTAGATCCTTTTAATTTTAAATACATTTAATAGAAGATATTTTAATATTTTAAATTACAATGCAACTTTATTTGTAAATGGAAGAGCCTCTTTAAAATTCAAAGCTATGCTACCAAACTTGTTTATATATAGCCTCACTTTCTGGATTGCATACATGTCCGATGAGGCCCGCCAGTGTGCGGGTGAAACGTGTTGCATTTCTCTTGCTTTTATGCTAAAAAAAAACTGACACATCATTTGGAAAAGTTAATTCCTAGGTGTCAATTTATTTTATTTTTATAATTATATTTTTATAATCCTGTTTTATTCCTTTTTTAAAAGTACGGCCACTCACCGTTATTTATATCTGTCTAAGTGTTATAAGTTCCCTTTTGTCCTTGTATATCCATTCTACTGGATTTTATCTCCATTATTACTTCTGGTGAAGTACAGAAAATGTGCGTAATTCTACACTGTGTGACTTGGAACTCTGGCAGCTGGACTGTACATGATTATGCGTTAAAGTGTGTTATACCATTCTTGTACAGTCCGCCCAGGTGAGTGGTTCTGTCACATGTTTTACTCCAGTTATTTTTACTAAACAAGGTGCACCTGTCACCTATCTTATCTCTCTACAGCACTCATTCGGATAACAGCAATCAAGAAGGCAGGGATGGCATCCCTGTCTTCTCAGTGGAGAGCCATCTATCACTCATAGCCAGCTCTCCACCAGCGCAGCTGTACATTTATGGTGACATGTATGAAATTTGGTATGTTTACGCTAAATTAGATGCGCCTAACATTAGTCTAGAATGCACCTGATTTATGAACCCGCTCTACGGCGGGTCATAAATCAGGCACATTTTAGCGCTAGGGCGACAGTTCTGGCTCAGGTTTACCACTTTGAAAGTTGTATACCTGTTCCAACTGTAATGCGCCTAGAAGTGCCGTAGCGAAGCTATAAATATGTAGCTTTAATAAGCTTCTAATGCGCCCCGCCTCCCGCACACACCCCGAGATCGGGAACATTACAAAGCGCCACAATCACTCGAGAATGGCGTGTGGGACAGTTAAAAATGTATGAACGGGGCTGCGCCTGATAGCAGGCTGAAAAGATACCAGATATCTGGCGCAGCCCCGTTCATACATGTTGCCCTTATTGTGCAGTTCCACTCTGCATGGATATTACAGAATGTCTGTGCAGAGTTAAACTGCCACCATCCAGACGTTTAAAGACAACAGACGGTCAGCAAGTAGTTAACCTCACATGGCATACACTGCAGAGCTGATTTGGGTGTGGTAAGACCCACCAACTCCTTTAGATACACAGTTGCAGGAAGCATCTTGGATGACTAAGAAAATTTGCTGCAGCTAGTTCTCATGTTATGCCATGTGACAAACCTTTAAGGCTGTGCTAACCAAAATTCATGGTCTAAAATCAACAGTATCATCACTTAGCTAAAGACACTGTAAGATAACACAATATTAGTAATACATTTTGTACCTATCCAGTATATGTGAGGATCCAGAACCTATGGAACTCAAAAGGGTCTTGCAGCCATATCTAATCTTGCCCAGGGAAGAAAAATGAAAGGGAATTTTCGTTTGAGAAGTGACTTGCAACCAAAAAAACAGCCTTTAAAAGGAAGAGTATAAGATTGCAAAGTGTACATGTCAAAAAAATTCAAGTAGTAACTCTCGAAGGGTGGCAGCTGAGTTATTAAGATTAACTAAGCTGAGGGTGACGCGGGGGTCTTTGTGGGGGAAATATAAAGAAAAATTTAAAGGAGTTTCTCAGCTGGATTTCATCCTACCTTTTGCTGTCCTAAGGCTGAGTTTTAAAAACATGGGGGGAGCCTGGCTTCCCGGAGTCCTCCCCCCTTTACCTTCATCAGGTGCGTATGTGCTGTGCTCGCTCCCGATGCAAAAATATTGGAAGGGAGAACACTCGATCACAATTCTTTTTCCCCTCGCTGCTGCCCATTAAATAGCATCCACCGTGTAAAAGACATTTTTCTTCCCCTTCATCCAAAAAACAGCACCGGGGGCAGGCTTACCCGGGCCGGGGTTCCCAGACGGGAAATTTGGGCGGGGGGGAAGCGATTCAAATAATCTCTGATTGACTAGCTGCCAGGCTGGGCAGCCTTTGTATTTGATGGGTTGTCTCAGTGGGACATCTGTCTGTGTCGCTTAATTACTTTCACTGACTTTGACTATTTCCTGCAGGAAACATTCCTTCAGAGTGAAGCTGGGTTTGGGAAATAGGGGGTTTAATGCAATTAGGCAGACTCAGAGCTGAATGACATGGGCAGGAAATAGTTAACAGCAGTGAATAATAATTGGTGAGACACAGATAAGGCGCAGGGGGAAATGACAGTGGCTGCTAGTATGCCCTGCTCTAAATCACGCTTGTGCAGCAGGCAGAGAGAGGAAAAGGAGAATGGACAGGAGATAGTTAAACTTGTGTGCTCGCTCCCGCCGGACCTGCTGGATAAGAGCCGGGGGATACAGCCTATCAGGGGGGGAACAAGCAGGTCGGTGGCTTAGGACCTCAGCAGCCCTGGAGCCACTAAACAAATTATCTAAAATCAGTAGGAGATTTTTTATTGACATAATTGCAAAAGTCTTTTTTTTTTAAAAATCTTTAAATTTGAAAGACAAACTTTTGTGAGACAACCCCTTTAAGTCCTTAATTAAAGGTAACAAAGTCAAAATATGCAACAAAGAACTGAATTAACCAACAGCTCATATAATAACAGTGAATAACCACAAGAGTACAAAAAACAGTGAATGTATTAAATCATAGCTGTAACATAATTTATTAGGGTATACAGATGAAAACAATTGAAAACAAAGAAATATTGGGGGAAGTCTACTAAAGTCAAAAAGATTTCTGGAAAATCATTTCAGATGGCCCTGATTAAAGTTACAGCATGGTGGAAGATCAACCCTTCCAAATGACAAGCCAAGGGATAATCAAAAGAGGATTCAGCTCAGCAATTGATAACAGTTAATTATAAGGGAGTCCCCTATTGTCCAAGCAATTCCAACGGACAATGGTATACTTGTTTTATTGACACTGGGTCAGAAGTGACCATTGTGTCAAATCAACTATATGAGTATTACTTGCAAAGGGAAGATGGATTAATTGCTCCATCAATTTGGCAGTAGTGAACCATCTGCCTATTTCTTGGGGTAGAAATTAGCTGTTGACATTTTTTATTTTTAAATGGGGACCCTTTAAAACAAATTTGACAGAAATTTCTGAAACCTGTGGTACATGTCATTAATGGCACAAGTATACTACTTTTTTGCTGTGTTCTTTAAAATGAAAATATTTTGCACTAGGGAACTGTTTTGTTGTTAGAGAGTATTCTTGGTCTGTAACAATACTTAGATGAATGCCATAAAATTGCCTTTAGCATCACTCTGCCCCGTTAGCTTGCCTTCTTCCAACAATGCCTCCTGCTACCAGTTCTTTCCCAAGTAAACATTGAAAATGCAAACTTGAAAGACATATATCAGAGTGTTTTCATTAATGGTGTGCATTCTATATAGAGACAAGTGGGGTAACATGAAGATATATTCTGGGTCCTGTTCCTTTTATTATGCTTGTCAGTGACACAGCAGGTTTGCATGGGAATATTTTCCTGTTCATTAATGACAAAAAAGTATATAGGGTTGTTATATCTGGAGGTGTCTACAGCATGAAAAAAGGCTTTAACTTTACCAGACAAGTCATCAAAACAGAGAACATTGTAGTTCAATGTTTCCAAAAGTAATACAAAGCACTAGGGGGCAAGAAAACCCACCTGTGTATTGGAGGGCTTTATTGACAGGGGCTTCAGAAGAGAAGGATTTATAGACTGTGATTTCTGACAGTTTCAAAATGAGTCAACAGTGCAGCAGGCAGAAGGTAAAGCAAGTTCAATGCCTGACACAGCATGAAAAGGAGACTGTGATCCTTCCGTATAGAGCTCCAGTGAGACCACATCTGGAATGTTGTGTTCCATTCTTGAGACGTCATCTACAAATAACATTGTCAAAATATAACGGGTTCAAAGACGTAAATCAGAAGGAGTAGGAATCAGTAGGACACTTCTTCGCCCACTTGATCTTGGGGGTCAGATGTCAAGTTTCTACTTGTACTTACGCTTTCCCCTTGATTATGATGGGAAGCATTGAGGGTTGTCTATATGGTGTGGGGACATACCAGGGATTGCTATGGACAATATGCTGAATGACTAACAAAACAGCAAAATCTATTCCCAGCATCTTGTATTGGCAAAAGATCCTGCATAGCGGATATATGTCTACAAAACGCAACTACTGGATGGAGGGATACTCATCGCTGGCCTGTTCCAGATATGGTAAGAGTATGGCTAATCTTTTGCATTTTTGTCCAGTGAGTCAATTGTTTTTGATCGTCGGAGCAAAGTCGCAGGCAGGAGGAGAGAGTTCCTGCTGCCTGCTCCCGTTGCAACTGCTGGCAACTGTCTCCTTCCAGATGGCCCAGGAAGTGACTTTCACTTCCCGGGCCATCCGTGACGTCACCACGCCAAGCAATGCATTGTGCGCATTGCTGGGCAAAAAGATTGACAGTCTCCATGGAGACCAGTACATAACAATAAGCGGTGTACTGATCTCCTATTGTATGAGAGATTTGAAAACATATACACAAACCCGAAAAATAAAATAAAAACACGTACACCGCCCTTTTCTCTTTTACAAACGCCAATCGCCGCAAAAAAGATAAAAAATAAATAAAGTACCCATATTTGGTATCTGCGTGGGTAACGACCCACCTTGTAAACATGTCATGTTAATTTACCTGCACGGTTTACGCCATAAAAAAAAACTAAAAAACAAAGAATTGTGATTTTTGTTTATCCCGCAGCACATAAAATGGAATAAAAAGCAGTCAAACTGTCACGGGTGGGCCCGCGACCCCCGTCCCGGGTCGCGGGCACACCCGTGGTCGCCGCACGAGCGGCACCGCCGCCCGCTTGACGGGCGGTGGGCGCGCTCACCCGGCCGGCCCGGCTCCTCCTTACTTACCCGGCCGCGCTCCTGTTGCGGTCTCAGCCTCCCGGCGCGCGCGTCCCCGACATCTAAGGCGCGCGCGCGCCGGCACTGTGAGATTTAAAGGGCCAGTGTACCGGTAATTGGCTATTGCCGGTCACTGCCCCTATTTTAGCCTGCCCCTTCCTGGGGCCGTTGCCGGATCTTTAGTGCCATTTCTGCCTATTGTGAAAGCGTTACTAGCCTTGTCCTGACTTACCGTGTACCGTACCATTAGCTTCCGTTCCTCGACCACGCTTCTTGCCGCCTGCCCTGACCTTGCGCCTGTCCACGACCACGAACCTGTGCCGCCTGCCCTGACCTTCTGCCTGTTCCCGACTACGAGCCTGCCTGACGATTCTGCACCACGCTATACCTCGGCTGCCATCGCAAGCAAGTCACGTCAGGGGTAACGACCTGGTAGACTCCCGCCGCAGCAAGTCCATCCCGCTTTGCGGCGGGCTCTGGTGAAAACCGGGACCTACTTAGATTCCGTTCCCTGGCGTGGCTTACACCATCGCTTGCGGTGGTCCAGTGGATCCACCTCTACGTCCGGGTACGTGACACAAACATTCATATAACACCAAAGTGGTACCAATTAAAATGTTGGTTCATCCCACAAAAAAAAAGTTCTTACACAGTTCTGTATACGGAAAAATAAAAAAGTTATGGCTGTCAGATTCTAGGGATACATAAATATTGTTTTACACAATAAAAACACTTTTTTTTTCCGAAGGCGCTTCAGCATAAAAAAAAAACTATATAAATTGGGTATCACCGTAATCGTATCGACCCACAGAATAAAACTAACTTGTCACAGATACTGCACGGTGGGCGATATTAAAAAAAAAAAAAAAAAAACACTACTAGGATTGCAGTATTTTCTTCATCCTGCCTTCCAAAAAACTGATTTAAAAGTGATCAAAAAGCCTAGTTCCCCAAAAAATTATACTAATAAAAACATCAACTCATCCCACAAAAAATAAGTCCCTACACTGCTCTATACATAAAAAAATGAAATAAGTTATGGCTCTCATACTATGGCAGTGCAAAAACGTGTTTTGAATAAAAGTGTTTTTGTTGTGTAAAAGCAGTAAAACATTAATAAAAAAAATACAAATTGGGTATCGCTGTAATCATATCGACCTGCTGAGTAAAGCTAGTATGTAATTTATAAAAAGTGA
This sequence comes from Phyllomedusa bahiana, assembly GCA_025379985.1. Classification (NCBI taxonomy): domain Eukaryota; kingdom Metazoa; phylum Chordata; class Amphibia; order Anura; family Hylidae; genus Phyllomedusa; species Phyllomedusa bahiana. The sequence goes on along the minus strand of JAODAL010022471.1, from coordinate 45,481 downwards.
TCAAAGCACCATATGCAAAGCATATATCACACAATTATGCACATAGCAAAATAAAAAAGTTATGGATGTCAGAATAGGACAACATAAAAACGCAATTTTTTATAGACATACTGTATTTCTATTGTGTAAAAGTAATAAAACTATAAAAAAACTAAAAAAACTATATAAAATGTATATGATTGCAATTTTACCGACCCCCGTAGTAAAGTTATCCTATCATTTACACTGCACAGCGAACGCTGTAAAATTGAAACCCAAAAAACAATTACAGAGCTACGTGTTTTCCCCCCATTTTCATGGCCCAACACTAAAAAAAACTATAGAACACCTGTGCACCGTAAATGCACAATACAACCCTAGATGAGATTCATGAGGGGTGTTAAATCCAAAATGGGGTGTCTTATGGAAGGTTTTACCTGTTCTGGAACTTTTGGGGCTTTGCAAATGCAACATGGCACCCACCAAAATCTTCATTCCAAAAGCCAAATAGCGCTCCCTCCCTTGTACACCATGTCATGTGCCCAAACAGCAATCTATACCCACATGTAGGGTATTGCCGAACTTGGAAGAAATTGCCTAACAAAATTTGGGCTGCTCTTTTTTCCAGGATTCTTTGTAAAAATTCAACATTTTCAGCTAAAATTGTAGATTGTTGGAAAGAAAAAATCTTAATTTTCACAGCTTAATGCTAAAACAATTTGTGAAACACCTGTGGTGTTGATATATTCACTATACCCCTTAAAGGGTGTAGTTTCTAATATGGGGTCTTTTTAGAAGTGTTTTTTTAAGTTTTAGCACCTTTGGGTGTCCGCAAACCTGAAATGGCGCCTAAATGAAATTATAACAAAAATGAGATCCCAGAGTGTGGTAGGTGCTCCTCCTACTCTGGGGCTTGTGATTGAGCTAAATAGCGCACTTGGGCTACATATGGGATATTTCTGAAAACGGCAGAACGGTCACATCTACCGTGTTCTTGTGAATAATGGATAAAAATTGCCTTAATTACTGTGAAACACCTAATGGATTAATAAACTTCGTAAATACTGTTTTGAATACTTTAAGGGGTCTAGTTTCTTAGATGAAGTCATTTATGGGGGGTATCTAACATACAGGCCAATTAAAGCCATGTTAGAGATGGACTGGTCCCTAAAAAAATGTATATTGCAAATTTTCTTGAAAATATGACAATTACTATTAAATTTCTAAGAACCCTAATGTCATAAAAAAAGACATTAAAAAATTATGCCAACCTACAGTAGACATATGGTTGATGATAGTTAGTTGGTGTAATAACTATCTGTCTTACATGCATACATTTTTGGAAGATTGAAAATGGTAAATTTTTCAAATGTTTCACAATACTTTGCTATTTTTCACAAATAAACAAGGACTTTTTGGACCAAAATTTCTTCCTAACTTAAAGCATGTGTCATGAGAAAACAATCTCTGAATCACATGGATAGGTAAAAGTGTTAAAAAGTTATTCTCACATAAAGGGAGACATGTATGAAGGAAGGTGCTTCAAAGTGAATTGTCGAGTCTTGTTCTCAGTGTATAGTGCGCCTGAATGTATGAAAGTGTTTTTTTGTGTGATTATAAATGGAGTCTATGTGTTAGGCGCATTATGAAACTTAGGTGCATTAGCAACGTGCCTAACATGTATAAAGGCTATAGAGGGGCTGGAAATAAAAGAAAAGTCATTACAATAGCATATCAGTGAAAAGACACTATTGTACTGACCTTGCTTGGTGGACCACAGGCCCCAGCAATACATGTGATGTGCTGGCTCTTGCTGCATGTAGAATAAAGGTTAAGAGCAGCAAAAAAAATTTTCAAATTTAATGTAGTAAAAGTTAAAAATTGTAAAATCTAAACAACATCAGTGGGTTATTTAATACAAAACAAATTTAATATTCTATTAAATTTAAATGCATTTTATAGGAGAGATTTTTATATTTTTGGGATATTATACATTTTATATTATTTATATATGATCACATTTTTCATTAAATTTAAATTTTTTAATTTTATATAGTTTGATAATTGTCAGAACTTACTGTCTATTATTGTACTGGTGTAAGTTGAGAAAAAGGGCCATTTTTTGCCTTAACAGCAAATCTAGCTGCCAAATTGAAATAGGTCTGCCTGTCTGAGCAGTAATGCGTCTAGTTTTGCCGAACCACATTCATATATGTGTCTAATATTACGAGTGTGGTGTGACACGCCCCCAAAATGCCACCTCATATTAGACGCATTTAAAAGTGTCGAGTCATACGAACAATGCGCCTAACACATTCGTTTGGCGCATTTTACGCCAGAAAAGGGTGAAAAACCCGATCATACATGTCTCCCAAAGTGACACATGCAAGATTTCAAAAATGGGGCTCTGTCAGAGTGGCCAAAACTGGCTCTGGCGGTAAGGAGTTAAAGTGTTAATAAGAACAAGGGGCACAATCTAAATGTCAGAAAAGATTATTTTACTGATGGATTATATGCTTGGAACAAACTTCTAGCAGATGTGGTTTGAAATCCACAGTAATTAAATGTAAAGCTGCCCGGAATAAAAATGTATCTAGATAAAAATGCAAAAATAATTATATAAGAGCAGACTAGATAAACAATGTGGACTTTCTGCTCTCAGTCTTCTATGATTCTATGTATCTACGAATTATATTTAATGAGACCAAGCTATTCTCTTATATTCTCTATGGTAGAGTAATGATGCTCACATGACTATTAGCTACAGAACATACATTTAGGATGGATTATCCTTTTCTTCCAACATGGATCATTGAGCCTTGGAGTGCCCATCACCCTATCATAAGTTCATCACTTGTCAATTCTAGTACCACTTTTGTTTCTATCTAACCAACACCTACCCGGATCTACCCAACATGACCCCAGATTAAAAAGTGCCGGAAAAAGGAGTCTTTAAAACACCATTTTAGTTTCACTGGACATTGACTATACCTGTCCTGGGCCACAGCATGAGCCCCAAACCTGTATGACCCCAGATTAAAAAGAGCCGGAAAAAGGAGTCTTTAAACCACCATTTTAGTTGAACTGGACATTGACTATACCTGTTCTGTACCACAGTATGACCATTAAACCTGTCTGACCCCAGATTAAAAAGTGCAAAAAAAAGGAGTCTTTAAACCACCATTTTAGTTGAACTGGACATTGACTATACCTGTACTGGACCGCAGTATGACTATTAAACGTGTCTGACCCTCAAATTAAAAAGTGCCGGGAAAAGGAGTCTTTGAACCACCATTTTAGTTGAACTGGACATTGACTATACCTGTCCTGAGCCACAGCATGAGCCCCAAACCTGCATGACCCCAGATTAAAAAGTGCCGGGAAAAGGAGTCTTTCAACCACCATTTTAGTTTCACTGGACGTATACTGTCCCTGTCCTGGGTAGCGCTTGCCCCTCCGTATGAGTGCAGACCAATTGAGCTTCACTTGGAAATACTGGTGGTTAATGCTCCTGTTCCACTCAGGTGCCCTTTTTCTTGGCATTCTTTTTCTCATTTTACTCAACGTGCTGGAGGAAATTGTCTCTGTACTTTGTTCTCTGTCCGTGCTCCATACTCCATGTCCTCTGAAGAACCTACATCTGGTCAAGTTTTCCTGTACCTTCCTTGTACAATTCAGAGGAATTTTTTTTACCAGCTATTTTGTACAATCAAGTTTTTTAGTAGTTTAATTCTAGAAAACACATTTTTAAAATAGGATGGAATCCCACCATGTCTCTTTTTTTAATTGTATTAAATGGGTTGTCGCAATACAGGGATTGATAGCTATGTTAAAGATCTTGCAAAAACAAGTCATTTTGCAATATGTGTCCATTAACAGTGTCCTACCTATTCCTGTTTCTGACAGCACCATCACCCTTGAGCCACTCTTGACAATTGTGAAGAACAAATGTCTGTTAGAAACAAAAAATTTTTTATAATAGGACCTGTAGTATAGCTGCATGTCACAGCAAAATGCCCCCAAAAATTCAAAGCATGACCCTTGAGCCACTTTGGACAATTGTGAAGAACAAATGTCTGTTAGAAACAACATTTTTTTTTTATAATAGGACCTGTAGTATTGCTGCATTTCAAAGCAGCATGACCCAAAAAATTATAAAAATGACTTCTCAGCCACTGTTAAAAATTGTGAGGAAGAAATGACACTTAAAAGCCACATTTCTGTTCCAAAGGACCATAATTATAGCTGTATCTCACAGCAACATGACCTCAAAACCATTGACAATGCGAAAACTTCTAAAGATAAAGTGAGTAAATGGAATACGGTGTTGTCATGAAACCTTGCTGTCTTTTACAGTCTCCTCACAGCAAAAACCCGCAAAATGAAAATGTTGGAAAAGAGAATAAAAATTGCAGTAAGAAATGATAATTTAAAAAAAAAGTTTTCAAGAGGACCATGTCTGTTTGAAGAGGAATGTGAAGTAGACCGGCAACTAATCGGTGACCTCGGCAATTGGGGCCACAACATAATCAGAGATCCATGCCTGATTTCATCTTGATGAAAGTCAAACGATCCACATTATCTGTGGAAAGCCGGATGCATTTGTCTGTAATGACTCCTCCGGCTGTGCTGAAGGTCCGCTCAGATATGACGCTGGCTGCTGGGCAGGACAACACCTCTATGGCGTGGCGAGCGAGCTCGGGCCATTCGTCCATTTTGGATACTCAGAAGTCTATTGGGTCCGGAACACATACAAAAACATCGGTGTTGAGACGCAGATAGTCGTGCACCATGATCTTAAGCTGGTCTCTGTGTGTTGGATGTGTGCCCTGCATTGCATGCGTTGGTTAGGTGGTAAATAAAGATTGCAAGAGGTCACCCATTAGCCGCTACGGTTACTTGGCACTCTACTGCTGTCAGGTCGCTGACGTTGTTCCACTGTGACATTTGAGGAACGTGAAGCAGACGCAACAGATGTCTCCAGTTGATCAATCAGCAAGGTCTCCATTTCCTGCATTTTACTCTCTATTTGGGTGGGTGGAAGGAAAGTGCTGAGTTTTGTTTTGTACCGGGGATCCAGGAGGGTGGCCACCCAGTAACTGTTGTTCATTTTGATGGCCTTAATGCGAGGATAAAGTGGAGGAAATGGAGCATCCAAGCACTCATGTGAGAGATGGAGCCTTGATTTCCCAAGCCTCTGGGTCGAGGGGCACTAGCAAACTGATCTTCCTCATCTTCCTCCTCCGAGCCTGAGAGCCACGTCACCCCCAGAGACATCCACCCAGCTCACCCAGTGAGCTGTCACAGAGATATAGCGGCCTTGCCCGTGCTTACTAGTCCATGTGTCGGTGGTAAGATGGACTTTTCCGGCCACAGATGCAGACAACGCCTTGAAATTTTAGATGACACGTGGCCCTGGCCAGGGCAGGGATGGCTTTTCGGGCAAAGAAATGCCTGCTTGGTATTTGGTTTTAGGGGCAGGCAAGGGCCATGATGTGGCAGAACCCATCTGTGTCACCAGACGGAAAGGCAACATTTCCCAAATCCAAAAGCCTGGCAATGCCGACATTCAGGCTTTTGGCTTTGGGATGGTTTGGTTAAAGTGTTTCTTCTGCTCCCAAACCTGGAAGACAGAAGCTAGCTGCTAGACTGCCGCTGTACGGCATGCAGGTCGTCAAACTGCGAAAGAGAAGGGTAGGGTGGGTCTCTGGTGGTGCTGGTGGTACCCGGGCGACGGTGGAGGCTGAAGCGGAGGCTGATCCCTGATCATGACTCTGAGAGACATGGGCAGCTGAGGAACGCTTGGTGGTGGCGGAGGAGGAGGAGGCGGAGAGAGGGTGACAGTGGTTGGAAGCCCGGCGTCGGTCTGGCCTTTTTTGGCCAAGTGTTGCCTCCATTTCAACTCATGCATTCGCTGCATGTGACTAGACATGTTGGTGGTGGTTAAACACCTAAGATTCTTGCCTCTACTATGCATTTACGGCAAAGACGACATATGACATCGCTGGGGAATCAGAGGCTTGCTCAAAGAAGGCCCAGGCTTGAGAGGTCCTGGAACTTTTTGACGGCGATAAGCGAGGAGCGGGGTTTGCGCTGACCGTGGCTGGCGGAATCATATCAGCGGACTTCTGCGACCGCCCTCTCCCTTATTGAGGCGGAACCCGTACTGACACTACCCCATCGTTTTCCTCCTCGTCCAGTGATGAAGCGTTCGCAAGCAAATTCTGCTGAAAAGACCACGTTGGATCTGCAATGTCGTCGTTATCATCATCAACACAGGTGACTTCGTCGTCCTGACATTCTGCATCAAGGAGCTGCGGGCTACAAGCAAGAGGGACTGCAAGGCGTTGCCGACCGCCCGGGATTTTTGCCGATTGACCGTCTTCCTTCTCCTCCTCTGATGGCATCAGTAACTGGGTGTCAGAGCAGAGAAACTCATCCTCTTTGGCCTCTTGATCTTTTAACATGCCTTCTGACCCCAACCGCATTTTGTCATCAAAGAGGTCTTCAGAAAATGGATTATCCACAGTGGTGGGTACACGAGTTGACATTTGGGCTGCTTCATGTTGGACGGATGCTGATGATGCTGATGACGACATTTGTAGCTGTGTCAGGGAGGACGAGGAGGAAAGACTGCTGGATGCAGGTTGCATTAACCACTGAAGGACAGATTGGCGACGATGATCGTTACTTAGATTCACAGGGCCCTGACCCAGCGATGACAGGCCTGACGGTCCTGCAACTGACGATCTGCTGGCATGCGTGTTGTCGCCAGCACTGGAAGGAGCACCTTCTCTCGTACCTCTACCTCCATGTCCTACCCCCCTCTTTGCTCGCTTACCACCTGAATTTCGCTCCATGTTCAGAAATATAAAAAATTGAGAAGGTATGGAAGAGTTTTGGAAAGTCTCTTATTAAAAGACGGCAAATCACAGCTATTCTCAAATCGCTCAAATCAAAACAAAATTGCTGGATTCAAATTTAACTGCAAAGTAGATCTATCAACAAAGCTTGACTGACCAAAAGTGAAAAAAACACCTGTTCAAAATGTATACAGATATTAAAAGGTATTTTGGCACCTTTCAATTCACCTGTGGTGACTACAAAATTGCTGGATTCAAATTTAACTGCAAAGTAGATCTATCAACAAAGCTGGCCTGCACCAAAGTGAAAAAACACGTATCTGAAATGTATTCGGATAATAAAAGGTATTTTTTGGCACCTATCAATTCACCTGTGGTGACTACAAAATTGCTGTATTCAAATTTAACTGCAAAGTAGATCTATCAACAAAGCTGGCCTGCGCCAACGTGAAAAAACACGTATCTGAAATGTATTCGGATAATAAAAGGTATTTTTGGCACCTTTCAATTCACCTGTGGTGACTACAAAATTGCTGTATTCACATTTAAGTGCAAGGTGCCTCAATGAACAAAGCTGTAGTGCGCCAAAGTGAAAAAACACGTATCTGTAATGCATTCGGATAATAAAAGGTATTTTTTGGCACCTATCAATTCACCTGTGGTGACTACAAAATTGCTGTATTCACATTTAAGTGCAAGGTGCCTCAATGAACAAAGCTGTAGTGCGCCAAAATGAAAAAACACGTATCTGTAATGTATTCGGATAATAAAAGGTATTTTTGGCACCTATCAACCTGTGCTGACTACAAAATTGTTGGATTCTAATTTACCTGCAAGGTGGCTATATCAACAAAGCTGGAATGGGCAAAATTGAAAAAGAACACCTATCTGTATATTGATAATAAAAGTGGAGTTTTGTACCTAACAAAGAGACCTGCAGTTACTAGAAAAGATGTGTATCCTAATATAAGTTCAGGCTGCCCAATATCCAGGAAATATTTCAATAGAAAACTGTTAATAATAAAGCTATTGCAGTGCAACGTCTACAATAAGTCTTGGTGAACTTTATCCAGTATTCTTTATAGAGCTTGTCTGTGTTCGCCCGCGGGGCGCCCCCCCCCGCTCCCCCACGTGACTTTAAAATTCTCTACCTAACTACATAAAATCTTCCAATCTCTGATCTAACTAAGTTGTAAGGATCACAGCTAACAGTAGAGCTTTCTCTGTGAAGAAATAGAATAATTTCGCTGAGCTGTTTGGACACAGGCAGAGCGCACGTCCTACTGCTTTGATACGCTGAGAGACACTGATCATGAAAAAACGAGGTCTTGTGATTTTTCCAGCCAATCGCAACCATACACATCCCAGTCACAACGTCGCACACACATCTCACCCTGCTCTATTCTGTAAGCTGATTTGCTGGCCGCCAAAATGACAGGAAGCGCCAAAAATGGCGCAATATTAATAGATGATGCACAGATTTTAACCTAAATTATCGCATGATCTAAAAATTTCGTTCAACATTAAAACCGTGCCGATTTCAACTTTGTCGATAATAATCACTCAACACTACTTGCTACCTAAGATATTCCAACACTTGACAGTAATATTGTTACATTGCATCTGGATGGTTTTAATGTAATGTCTGATCTGTGTATACCCTCATAATGAGGGTTTTTAAAGTGTCTACGAACAAATAGTCTCTACTACTGGAGACTAGAGATGGGCGAATTTCTTAAAAATTCGGTTCGCTCACTTCGCCGAATTTCCCGACAAAAATAAATTCGGTCCGAATTACTTTGGGACGAATCATATTAAAAAACAGCTATTTCCAGGCTGCACAGAGCCTGCAGGGTGCTATGTAACGTTGTGCCATGCTTAAATATGCAGAGGGAGCTTGGTTAGGTCTTCATACAATGTTGTGTGTTTTAGTATGACACGCACATGACTGCCGCCGCTCTTAGAATCGCTTCACTATAAACTTCCCTGGGCACTAAAGAGGGCAAAACTGACCAAAAAACTGAAGGGGGAATGTAGCCTGATAAAGTCATGCCAGCAAAAGCTGGAAAAAAACAAACTGAGAGCTCAGGTGGCAACATTAGTGACAGAGTGTGGAGGTGACGGCAGCAGCAGCATGAGGTCAGACAGTGGCACAATGACATTCTGGAGGTGGCAAAACAATAGTAGGCCACAAAGTGGCACAATGAAAGAGAGTGGAGGTTACGGCAGCAGCCACAGCAGCAGCTTGAGGTCAGACAATTTCACAATGACATTCTGGAGGTAGCAAAACAGTAGTAGGCCACAGAGTGGCACAATGACAGAGAGTGGAGGTGACGGTGGCAGCAGCATGGGTCAGACAGTGGCACAATGACATTCTGGAGGTGGCAAAAACAGGAGTAGGCCACAGAGTGGCACAATGACACAGTGTGGAGGTCACGGCAGCAGCAGCATGAGGTCAGACAGTGGCACAATGACATTTTGGAGGTGGCAAAAACTGGAGTAGGCCACAGAGTGGCACAATGACACAGTGTGGAGGTCACGGCAGCAGCAGCATGAGGTCAGACAGTTTCACAATGACATTCTGGAGGTGGCAAAAACTGGAGTAGGCCACAGAGTGGCACAATGACACAGTGTGGAGGTCACGGCAGCAGCAGCATGAGGTCAGGCAGTGGCACAATGACATTCTGGAGGTGGCAAAAACTGGAGCAGGCCACAGAGTGGCACAATGACACAGTGTGGAGGGCACGGCAGCCGCCACAACAGCAGCATGAGGTCAGACAGTTTCACAATGACATTCTGGAGGTGGCAAAAACAGGAGTTGGCCACAGAGTGGCACAATGACAGAGTGTGGAGGTCATGGCAGCAGCAACAACAGCAGCAGCAGCATGAGGTCAGAGAGTGGCACAATGACATTCTGGAGGTGGCAAAAACAGGAGTAGGCCACAGAGTGGCAAGATGACACAGTGTGGATGTCACGGAACCAGCAACAGCAGCAGCAGCATGAGGTCATAGAGTGGCACAATGACAGAGTGTGGAGGTGGATGGCAATACCAGTCCATGGTAAAGATGGTTGGTGGCAGATGGAGAAATTGTCAGCAGATGTGTGGCATCAAGCGGGTGGTGGCATCAGAATAGAGGCAGGTAATTTGAACCCAGACTCATTTCTCACAGTTTGGGTGAGGCGTCATGGCTGATGTAGTCTGACGCCCATGGCATTGGTGTGTGGAAATCCTGGCTGAACCACGCCTGATTCATCTTGACAAAGGTCAGTCGTCCCACATTTCCCGTGGACACGCGGGTTCTCCTTGGGGTAACGATGGCCCCCGCCGCACTGAACACCTGCTCTGATGCCACACTACTGGCCGGGCAGGACAGCTTCCCCACTGCAAACTCAGCAAGTTGCGGCCACACATCCAGTTTGGCTGTCCAGTAGTCCAGCGGATCTTCTAACTGGGGTGGCAGAGTGCTGTCCAAGTAGGCCACCACCTGTTGGTTCAGGGACTGCTCCAGGTCCTGCTGATGCTGCTGGCGACTGCCCACCTCACTAGGCGGGTGAAGGAAGCTGCTCATCAGTGACTCCAGACTTAGGTTGCTGCTGATGGAGCTGGTACTGCTCCTACACCCCCACCGTCCTCCAGCAGCCGCGGCAGTAGTATGTGAGCGCTGAAGAACCCCCTGGTCAGACCTATCAGAGGAGGGACAATGCCGCACATTGGCAGTGGCCAACTGACTACGGAGGATTTCTCTATAGTATTTGAGTTTGTCCTCCCTCTCAGCAGCTGGGAAAAAGGCTCCCATTTTGGACCAGTAGCGAGGGTCCAATAGGGTGGAGAGCCAGAAGTCATCCCTCTGCCGTATGCAGACTATTTGGCTGTCACTAGCCAGGCAAATCAGCATGCTGCGGGCCATCCGCACAAGTGACTCCGAGGGGCTCCCTGCCTCCATCTCCACTGTATACTGCCATGGTGCTTGCGGGTCATCTGCCTCGTCTTCCTCATCTCCATCTACCTCCTCCAGCTGCTCCTCCTCTCTTGTCACCTGGGTAGAAAATCCACTCATTTCACCAGACAATGCTTCTGTTCCAATGTCCTCCTCCTCCTCCATTTCAGTCCCTGCCGGACTCATGTGGCCGCGAGATGTAGTCGCCACGTCTCCAGTCCCCTGCCCAGACAGATTTTTCAGCATCTGTTCCAGGATATGAAGCAGTGGAATGACGTTATTCATCCCGTAGTCCTGGCGACTGACAAATAACGTGGCCTCCTCGATTGGCCTCAACAAACGGCAGTTGTCACGCATGAGCTGCCACTGGCTGACATCAAAGTTACACAAGGGAGTACTCCTGTCCGCCTGGATCATCAAAAAATCGTTAATGGCCTTTTTCTGTTCATACAGTCGGTCCAACATGTGCAGGCTGGAATTCCAACGGGTGGAAACATTGCATATTAGAGTGTGTTGGGGGAGGCTGTTCTGCCGCTGCAACTCGAGGAGGGTGTTCCGGGCTTTGTAGGAATGGATGAAGTGCATGCACAGTTTCCTGGCCATTTTCAGAATCTTCTGAAGATCGGTGGAAGATTTCAGGAACCTTTTCACAACCAGATTGAACACATACGCCATGCAGGGCGAATGGACCATCCCTCCTCGGTGCAGCGCAGACACCATGTTACTCCCATTGTCCGTCACCATGGTTCCGATTTGCAGTTGGCACGGAGAAATCCACACATCGATTTCTTGCTGCATGACGCGGAGCAGTTCCTCCCCTGTGTGACTTCATTCTCCGAGGCAAGCCAGGTGTAGAACTGCGTGACACCGCTGTGCCCTACACATGTGGTATGATGGAGCAGTACTTGTGGAGGCTGAGATGGTGGTGGTGGTGGAGGAGGAGGAGACGGACATTGGCGCAGGAGCCGCAGTTTGACAACGTGGAGGAGAAAGCGGCGTCTCCTGTCCAAGTTGTTGATGTGCCTGCGCAGGTAGCACATTCACCCAATGGGCCGTAAAGGACATGTACTTGCCCTGACCATAGTTACAGCTCCAGACGTCCGCGCTGCCGTGCACCTTGGAACAAACCGATAATCTCAAGGACTGGCCCACTTTCTGTTCTACATATTTATGAAGTGCTGGTACTGCCTTTTTGGAAAAGAAATTACGGCTTGGAACTCTCCATCTCGGCTCGGCACAAGCCATTAGTTCTCTGAATGCTGCAGAGTCCACCGTTTGGAAAGGGAGGGACTGCAGTACCATCAACTTGGACAGGAGCACGGTCAGCTGCTGCACCTTAGGATGGTTGGACGCATACTGTTGTCTCAATTCGCCTCGCTGAATGACTGCTGGCGCCATGAGTAGCGAGGAGCAGGAGCATCTGGACCGGGAGATGACGTGAAAGAGAAACAGCTCCCTTCTGCAGAGGTGGTGGAGCCTTGACTGGCTGCAATGGCATGCGTGCCACTGGCCGTTGCTGCTGCTGTTGCTGCGGCAGGATGGACCACCACATCTGAGCCACGTTTCTCCCAGGCCACCGGATGGTGACGCTGCATGTGTTGACGCAGGGCCGTGGTGCCAACGTTAGCTCCCTGGCCACGCTTCACTTTCTGCCCACAGATTCTACATATAACCATATTCGGCTCCTCCGGTGTCTTAGCAAAGAACTGCCACATCGCCAAGTATCTGATTTTACCGCCAACGCTCCGCACTGAGTGACTACTACCGCCGCTGCCTCGCTGAGCCCCTGTGCCGCTACTTTCTTGGACCTGCAAAGCGGGTTTTTAACCCCGTGGCTGCTTGGCTCCCGACCTCACACTGCTGCTACCCTGCTGACTCACGGCCACACAACCCACTTGCTGGCTGCGCCGCTGCCTGACGCGCAAGCTGACGCCCTCTTCTCCTGATGATGATGAAGCCCTTGCTTCACCCGGCTCCCAAGTGCGGTCGACTACATCATCATCTATTTGTGTTTCATCGTCACTGCTGTCCTCATCACCGGTCCTGGTATGCAGAGGCTGACCCCTCACAACATGACCTCCCATGCCACTCTCCACATCTATACTTTGCCACCTACTGCAAGAAGCAGGGGATATTGGCCCCATTTCTTCGCTGCCAAGTAGCTGCTGACTGCCCTCCTCAAATTATTCATCCTCGCTATATAGTGGTGCTGAGCCCAGACCACATAGTAGATCTCTGACTGAGGGAACCGGATGGGTCAGAGGCGGGTTGAGGACAGGTGAGGGCCACTGACCCGCTCCCGGGCCATGCCAACTAAGGGTTGTGTCTGACGATCCCACCGACTCTTGGCTGGAGTTGTCAGATATCAGCAGATGACAGCGGCAGTTGTGGCCTCACCAAGTGACCCCTGCTGTGACGTCCCCTTGCTGTGCTGCGACCTGGGCCTGCTCCAAAAATGTTTGTGCCACTGCCACTCGCAGGTGAAGAGCCTGCCATCTCTCTGTCTGACATACTGTTTGTTCTAAAATGTACAGACACTGTTTGATGAAGATATCTGTATATGATAAATACACACCCTGTATTTGACTCAAAATGAACCCACTAACAAGCTTGGGTAACCCTTGGATATAAATTGCGCTCCACAAATGGGCAGAAAAAATTTACTTGTACGTGCCGTTTAAAAACTGTGTCTTTTACTGAATATAAAAGCACAAACAGGCTTAATTAACCTTCGGATATGAATTATGCTACATAATTTCTTCTGTGGCAGTGAAAAACATATTTTATTTTACTGAGTACAACTGCAGAAAAATACTTAGTTAACCCTTGGATGTAAATTGCGCAAAATAATTGAGCAACCAAAAACTACCTGCTTTGTAGCGTGTTACAATGGCGTGTATTTTACACTACACAACAAGAGAAAAACTTGTAATTAACCTTCGGTTGTGAATTATGCTACAAGCAAAATGTCTTTTTTGGCGGTGAAAAAGACTTTTCTTTAGTCCCCCGCGGGAAAAAACAACGTTTTAATACCCCTGGATGAAAAATTGCACAAAAGAATTGAGCAAAAAAATAAAATGGTATTTGTATTGTAAAAACGGTTTCTTTAAATGAACAAAAACGGGAACACTTAGATCACCCTTGGTATTCAATATGCGTGACAGATAGTTTTTAAAATGTATATCGCTGCGGGCCACACGGGACTTCAGACCAAATCCCCCCCAAAAAATCAAAACAAAATTAAAAAGAGTCTCTGAGAAAAACTGAGCCCCTCCCAAATATGCTGTATAAAAAAGGTTCTTTAGTATCAGCTATATAACACCACGACGCACCTTCCCTACTCGGAGTGAGAGCGTAGAGTCCCCAGCGTCGCCCCGGGGACTTTTTTTGGGGGGGTGACTCACAAAAACCCCCGCCATCCTGTTGCTTCATCTCTGCACTTTTGTCATCGGCTATGCCCTTCCCTCCAGAGTTTTTTCCCCCCTGTAACACATTTCGCAGCCTTTTTATCAATCAAAAAACACACTTTGTTCACGCAAGTACCCAAAGTTCGAATTCTTTTCCGAACCGAAGTTTTTCCTGAAATTTAAACGAATTCCATTTTTATTAGAATTTTTTTTTTTTTTTTTCATTTTTTTTTTTTTTTCGCCCTCCTACGGGGGACAGGAAATAATTAAAAGTCCAACTTAAAAAACCCATACTAATTTTTTTAAAAATTTTTTCCAATGTCTAGCAAATTTTTTAAAATTTAAATTGCTATCTTATTTTCAAAATCAAAAGAGCCAACTGTCCAATAATTTAGAAAGTAAAAAAAGGGGTTTGAAGGCTTCATCAACCCAAAAAAAAGATTACCCTTTGGGTTTTTTAAATTTTATTTTTTTTTGTGCTTAAATGTGTCCAATTTTTTATTTTTTTTTAAACATTTTTTTAAAGCGCCTTTTGTTTTTCCAGGGCCTTTACATTTTAGGGGGGGTCAAAAAAATGTTATTCAAGTGAGTACAATAAGACAAGAATATTAATCGGTACAAGGGAAGGGCCCCTCTCCAAAGGGCTTACAATCTCAAGGGAAGGAAAGACAGGAGGAAGGGGCAGACGTTTGGGGGGGGGGTTTGGACTTGGCAGCGGGGTTTTTGTAGGTTTAGGCAATTCTGAAGAAAATGGGTTTTCGGTTGTTTTTTGAAGTGGTGAAGAGGGGGAGAGTCTGATTTTTGGGGCAGGGATTTCCCCAATTGTGGGGAAAACCCGGGAAGAATTTTGGAGACGGTTATGTAGGAGTGAAAAGGGGAAAAAGAAGAAGGCCGTGAAGGGAGATTGCGTGGGGGGGAATTTCTGGAGATGAGGGAGAGATGTTGGGGGGGAGGGTATGGAGAGCCTTGAGGTCTGGTTAAACTTGAAATTATTCGCTGGGCAAGGGGAGCAGTGAAGGGATTGGCAGAGGGGAAAGCAGAGGAGGAGCGAAAAGGGTAAATTATTTCTTGGCGTTTTATATTGTATTATCATAACAGTATTATGTTGTATTTTTCATCTGGTGCAGTGTATTATGACTGTAATTTAATTCTTGAGCAGTGTCTTTTGATTGTAGCTATCATCTTGTACAGTGTATTAGTTGTTTTACATTGGTGCTTTTTTAAAAGTTGCATTAACTTTTGTGTGTGTTTATGATTTTTAAATCATTTTTACAGTTCAAGTGATGCCTCAAAAATTAATTGTTCATGCTAATTTTTGGAATACAAACAGTGTTCCAAAACCGTACTAAACCCCCATATCTTTAATTTTCTTGAAAGAAAGTCAAAGCCTCTCATCAAACCTCCCCTTTACACTCAAATACTCTGCCCGACTAAAGGGGGGTACCAAAACAAGGAATAAAAAAAATGCTTTTAAAATGTCTAGATAAATCTATAGTACTAAAAGAGTATTTAAAAGTAATTAAAAAAAATATCAAAAGAAATAGAAACAACACATGTTTAAAAAAGTTATTAAAAATTTTTAATGTACTAGAATGGTAAAAATCAAGTTTCATACAGTCATTAGGTTTGCATTTTCATTTAATTTAAAACTATAATCACGCCTTCCCCTTTTGTAGCATGCCTTTAAAAGGGCTGAAATTTTTGGGAAAATTAAAAAAAAATTGAATTGTACATCTTGCGATTTTTCTCAGTTCGATAAAGGTCTTTTTTTTTTTCCCTTATTTCATGCGCATAAAACTCAAAACTATAATTGTTAGTTTATATATCTACGTTAATGTATAATTAAAAGATAATGATATTTGAAATGTGTGAGTTAAAAAATTTGCTTTCTGAAAGGGGGTTAATATAAATTTTTAAAAATATCTAAAAGGTAACCTATTTATTATTACCCTAGTTGTGTGCAAAAGTAATAAAAAATAAAAGCAGTATGGGGGTAAGGCCTTGTCTACTTAAACCCTGATGCTTGAGAGTCCCAATAGTAATTCTGCACAAAAGAAGAAATCGGGCAGTTTTGAAAGGGGGAAAAAAAAAGCTAATTTATCCATTTACAATATATATCTTTTTCTTATCTTCAT
Organism: Phyllomedusa bahiana; assembly: GCA_025379985.1. Lineage (NCBI taxonomy): Eukaryota > Metazoa > Chordata > Amphibia > Anura > Hylidae > Phyllomedusa > Phyllomedusa bahiana. Next base: position 29,158 of record JAODAL010022471.1, on the reverse strand, counting down.
AGACTGACTGGGAGAAAAAATGCTGTTTAAAAAATATTTGCTACGAAGTAGAGAAACCTTGGGGCAGGACTATTTATGCGCAAATAAAAAAAAATTAAACTATATTTTTTTAAAAAATCAAATGTTATCATCCACTGTGTCTAAAACCCCAAAAGAGAAATTACATTTAAAGAAAGTAAACTCTAAATTTATAAGCCACTTAATTAGAAAACTAAAAATATGAGTCTCAAAATTCAAAGTAATATCCTGATAAATCTATGAGAAAAACAATCGCTTTAAACCATTACTATACAAAAAAAGTAAACATAAATTTTTTTAAACCAAAGGGGCCCCAAAAATGAAAAAATTTGTCATATTATGATTTCGCACGCCACTTAGAAATATGAAATAAAGAAAATTTTAGCCAAAAAGATTTTTTTGAATATATTGAAATGTTTATAAAAAACCCTTTTTTCACAAAAAGGACCAAAAACGGAATTGTTTACCCATTTTATTTTTTTACTATTTTTGTTAGAATTTTGGTATACAAATACTAGTATGTACTGGAAGCATTCGTTTTATCATTACTTTATAGAATGTTTGAGTTACACGTTTTTGGGGTACTTGAATTAAAAATGGGGCAAAAGAACCTTTAAAAGACGGGGCCCAACCATTACAGCTGTTTTAAAAAATATTGAAATTAGGTCTCTTTTTACTAAAAAGCAAAGGGAACATTGTGATTGAAAAGCCTGCGGCAGGGCCCTTCCCCTTTTGGGCCATTGTAAGTCACATTGTAATTATTGTACTATTTGACATTATGTATGTACCCCACCGAATGTACAGGCCAGGAATTTAAAGGGCGTTTAAAAAAAAAATTAAAAAATATAATAATAAATAATTGTATGGAATTTTTGACTTTCAGCCCATATCTTACCACCCATAAGCTTTGAACATCTTTCTTGGTTTTGGTACAAATATTGAAATCAGACTTTTTGGACCACTTAAAAACTATACGGGAAACCCAAATTTGTTTTAAGATTCCTTAAATGGTAATAGTGTTGCATATTTTATCAGAGCAAAAAAAAAACAGACAATACATTTTCCAAAAGCTTTTTGGTAGGAATAACTCCATGACATTTTTTCAGGCAGTGGTGGTTGTCAAAGTTATCTTAAAACTATGTTTAGCTTAAAAACTTTCCGACAGATGATGCTACACTAGTGTTACTTAATCATCTCCAATTCTTTCTAGGTTGCAGTCTACATATAACCTGCAAAATGAATGTTGCTGCCCATGGCACAATCTGCAGCCTTTAGTTTAATCTGGACATACAATGTACCATTTTTACCAGAGCTACTGATTTCAGTGATTTTCATAAACAAAGGGGCTTTGGCCATGCAACTTTTCCCCCCCAATCACTTCCACCTCCCAGCCCTAAAACTTTTTAGAATCGTGTCATTGGTAGTGGCAGAGATAATGAAAAATAATTATGTGTCAAGTACCTTGTTATGGGGGTTTACTTGCCCCATAGGTACAAAAATGTTTTGGCACTAATTCCACCACATCTAGTCTACATACGAAATGTCCCACCGAAAACCATATTTCAAAATTTATAAAACATCCCCGTGTTTTTCCCCGATATTACCCCCATGCTAAATAGATTAACATACGAATAAACTCACATACACCACATTTTCTACTTTGGTGGGGGAATTGAGGATTTTGAAAATTTTGGTCAGAAAAAAGGACAAAATTTTTTTTACCATATGTTTTCCCCTATACATAGGCCATTTGCCCAAAACTTGCCAATTTAATGTTTTTGAAGTATGACTCCTTCATCGCACTCCAAGATCATTAGATCCTAGGCTTAAAGCCCAAACCAAATTCAGCTTAAACCCCCAAAAACAAATACAACCCTTGGATCAAAATAAATAATGTTCCCAGAATAAAGAGTCCAGTTCAGACCCCCGAAGCAAATATTGACCTACATTCTTTAAACTATCATGATGTCCAAACCAGAACCCCTTAGGGAAAAAAAAAAAAAAAAAAAAACCCTTAGGAAATTTATACCACAGACCATACCACCAAAAAACAGAATTTAGACAAAACCTTAACAGCAAATAATGACATTAGACCAGACCCTCTAGATACAAACCCTATATCATACCACCTAAATACTCCATTAAGAAAATAAAAAAAAACAGCACTTCCCAAATGGGTAAACGTTGCTTCATTAGAAATTAATTAAAAGCATGATGCAAAAGGGAAACAAATCTCAAGACACCTATACTTGTTAAATACAAGTATTCTTAATCAGGGTATATGTCACTATAAGCATGAAAAGAAATAACACAAGAAAAATATATCTATCCAAGAGGCATTGCAGAACTATGAGTACATTACCAGTTATACCTATAATCTAAAATTTACAGTCAGCACCTTAACAGAGAAAGTGTCCATTTTGGATTTAATGTTACAGAGTGACTGTCAACAAGGGACGGTAACATCATTGATTTACAGTAAACCACAAGCTGGCAATATTATTTTAGATGCCAAAAGTTGTCATCCTGAACACTATGAAAGCTATACCGATGGATACATTCCTGAGGGCCAGAATAGACTGTTCGACAGATTACATCTGTTTTCCAAATTGTAGACAACTCTTAGACAAATCAAAATAAAGAGAAAACAATTCAGCATGTTAGTGACAAAATATAGGGCTCCTTCTTGCTCATTTTGGTCTACTTGACTGACAGCATAAAATGACTTGTATTCTCCTTGATCAATAGCCAAAATTTGATGAGGCAAGAAATATAGTTTGCAAGTACGTTATGTGCCTATCCTCTATTGGGATACTATTTAAGAGAAGATTTTAGAAGCAAGATGTTGTTGTGTTGCAAGGAAAGGTTGAATATTGGGTGACATATTATCCCCTACTTAAAAATAATTAACACTATAAATAAAATGTAGTAACAAGTGCTGTAACATGTATCAGCATACGCTTACAAGACACTTTTATAAAGATGGAAATACTCTGTATAAAACTGTGTAAGATAAATGCACTTACTGACTGTAATGTGCATATGCAGATAGTGTATGTCATCATTAGTAAATGTATGATTATATATACAGTATGTGTGTATATATATATATATATGTATATATAAATGCTAGATATATATAGTACATTGGTTACAAAGTTAGGAAGATACATGAATTGATGAAAAGGTTCATACATTAAGAAACAAGCAATGAGTAACTATCTCCATATAGTAGTAATAACGATTTTTTTTTTCATTTGGACCTGAGAAAGCAAATAAACTAAAGAGAGAAGGAAACTGGAAGCAACAACCATTTAACGAGAAGCCTTTTTGGATCCTGCATCTTGAGGCCAGTTTTCTTAAAGGTTACAACTTTAGAAAAAATATTCTACATATTTATTCATGTAATGAGAAACCATATCAATTCTCGTGCAACTCGTAGCTTTTAAATGCCTTATGAGTAGATCTGTTGCAGTTGGTTTATTTTGTGTTAAATTCCTTGCCTGCTTGTAGTGATATATGTCAAAATGAAGAACATGTACTTCACAGTGATCGCATGACCTTATAAATTGTGTTTGTGTGATTACTGTGAATGCCTGACAGGCGGGCTTCTGTTGTTATGGCTGACAGATGTGCCTATCAGTTTATTACTGACAGCAGGCCCAGGACAAGGCATTATGGTGCCCTAGGCAAATGGAACCTCTCCTCTCTGCAGAAAATGTAAATGCCTAGCCATGACCTGGTACATGGTGCCTGTGCCGTATAAATGATACGTTATTGCTATTCAGTATGATTCTGATTATATTTTTTACACTAGCCTTGTATCACCATTTTCTAAGACCAGTTACTTTTTTCTAGCGAGGGCTTGTTTTTTGTAGAGTGAAGTGGAGTTTTCATTGGTACTATTTTCTGAAATCTGATGGGACTTGATCACTCTTATTTACATTTTTTGGCAGGCAAAGTGACAAAAAAAAATAAATAAGATTATATATTAATAGATTGCATTTTTACAGATGTGGTGATACCAATTATGTCTATTTTTTTCTGAATTGTTTTTAAAATGGAAAAAAGGGAGTGTTTTGAACTTGTAATATTTTGTTTACATTTTTAAACTTTTTAAAAATATTTTTTACTTATAAATTTAGTACCCTATAGGGTATTTGAACATGAGGGGCCGCAATCATTTATACTCTATTCTGTGACACTAAAGTATTGCAGAATGATGTGCAATTACAGGGTACACTAAAATTTCTTGACTTCATTAGGCTCTTAGCTTTCATAAATGGATGGCTCCCCAATAATTATGTAGTGGAGGAGACAATCAGATGCAGGAATGGGTTGGCCCTCTCTTGAATAACCAGTCAATCAGCCAGGATCGGAGTTATCTTTGGTCCCAGCCACTGATGGCAGGTGTACTCTCTGTGTATGGAAGTGGCTCAGATCATGAACCCCCACCATACATCCTTGGGGCATAAGATGGCACCTTAGTCTGTCGCCTTTCTCTGCCTACCCATTTTCCCAGCCAAAACTAACAGGCATTAATGTTTTAGTGTACTGAGTATACCAAAGCATCAGATAAGTGACATCAATACACTGTGAGTTCCGCAAAACAAAAAAAAAATCAGAGTCACAATTTCCTAGACGTTATTCCCTTTACTACTGGACCACATACAGTATTAACGTCAAATACTCCCAACAAGGTTCAGGTGAGGTCTGTTGCTTTCAATTACTTTGCTTTTACTTACAAGTTACTTTCATTTTCAATATTCTTCACAGGTTTGTTGGCCAGATGTACCTCTGTCTGCAATATTGCTCATGGGTACTTGGTATGCTTTCCTGTCTTGGATTCTTAGTTCAAATGGCCATTTAGCTCCTGTTTAGAAGTGTTTGTACAGGTCAAGCTTGCAGTGCTTGCATCTATATTTCTTTATTAACTTTCTTAAGTTAAAATGTCTGGCACTTGAGCAGTTTGTATACTTAAAAAAGACCTGTGGCCTCTCCTGACCTACTTGTTTCAGTAAATCATTGTGTTCCCTGTGAAATAACAGTTCTTGAGCATCTTCTCTTATAAATCTTATAGTGCTGTACCTCAGTTATTCATTCAGATATTTACTACTGAATGTATATGCCATGTAAAGAATAAAATAACACTGACACATGCCTGACAACGATGGATGATGAAGATGAAAAAGATTTCTTTTACACAGCATTACATTTTAACTGTCACACTAGTATTTTTACTTCAAGTGTTTTATCAATGGGTGGTAACTGCTACGAGTGCCAGGTTCACACCCAGCTATGTCAATTTGTCAATGGCATTTTGGGAGCAAAATACATTACTTCCCAATCTGGGGAAAAAACCTCGGCTCTGCAAGAGCTATTTAAGGTCGGGTTTTAAGAGAGGGGCGAATTTTCTCAAAAATCGTTTTCGGTCATTTCGCCGAATTTTTTCCGTCAAAATTCTTTCTTTCCGAATTACTTCGGCACGAATCGCGTTAAAAAGCATTTTTCCAGGCTGCACAGAGCCTGCAGGGTGCTGTAAAACGTTGTGCCATATTAAATATGCAGAGGGAGCTTGGTTTGGTCTTCAACATTTTGTGTTTTAGTATACACGCAGAGACTGCCGCCGCTCTTAGAATCGCTTCACTAAAATTTCCCGGGGCACTTAAGAGGGGAAAACTGACCAAAAAACTAAAGGGGGAATGTAGCCTATAAAGTCAGCCACAAAGCTGGAAAAAAAAAGTGGAGCTCAGGGGGGGAAACATTAAGTGACAGAGTTGGAGGTACGGCGGAGCCACAGCAGCATGAGGTAGGCGTGGCCAATGACATTCTGGAGGGGGGAAAAACAGGGGGAAGCCACGAGTGGCACAATGACTGAGAGCGGGGGTCACGGCGGCCATAGAGGTCCGGGGGCACAAGACTTTCGGAGGGGGCAAAACATAAGGCCACAGAGGGGCCAAAACACACAGTGTGGAGGTCACACAGCAGCAGATGAGACAGGCAGGGGCACAAGAATCTGGAGGCGGCAAAACTATTAGGCCACAGGGGTGGCACAATCACCAGTGGGGGGTCCCCCGGGGCAGCAGAAAGAGATCAGGCAGTGGCACAATGACTTCGGGGGGCGGCTAAACAGTTTAGGCCACAGAGTGGCCAATCACACAGTGGGAGGTCCCCGGGCGGCAGCGTTGAATCAGGCAGTGGCACTTTGACTTCGGGAGGCGGCCCTAAACCGTATTTAGGCCACAAGGGGCAAAAAACACAACAGTGTGGAGTCCGGCGCAGCAGATGGTCAGGCAGGGCACAATGACTTTCTGGAGGGGGCACAACAGTATAAGGCCACAGAGTGGAAATCACACAGTGTGGAGGTCAGACGCACGTGAGATCAGGCAGTGGACAAGACATTTTGGAGGTGGGAAAAAAAGGAAAAAGCCAAAAATGGAAAAATGACCGAGAGCGGAGGTCAGGGGTGGCAGAGATGAAGTCGGGGCCGTGGCTCAATGAAACCGTGTAGGAAAAGGGCAGGAGTCACAGCAGCACATGGGGTCAAGAGTGGCACAATGACATTTGGGGGGCAAAACAGGGGGAACCACAATGGACAAGACGGACCGGGAGGCGGGGCGGCGCAGCATAGTCGGGCAGTGGCCAAGACACGTGTGGAGGACATGGCAGCAGCCAACAAGCATGGGGTCAACAGGGGCCCAAAAATGACACAGTGTGGATGTCCGGCAAACAACAGCAGCAGCAACATGAGGCATAAGTGCCCGTGTTGGGTGGGGGGGCAATCCCAGTCCCTGGTAAAGATGGGGTAGCAGATGGAGAAACTGTCAGCAGATGTTGGCATCAGGGGGGTGGCGGCACAAATGTGGCGAGGCGGGTATTTTTTAAACCCCAAAAGACCCCAAAGGCATTGGTGTGGGGAAATCCTGGCCACCCACCCCCTGTTTCCCTCTTGAAAAAGGTCATCTTCCACTTTTTCCCGGGACAAGCGGTTCTCCTTGGGTAACGAGGGCCCCCGCGCACAACACCCTCTGTGCCACACACCCCCCCGGGAACAGCTTCCCACTGCAAACTGGGCCCCCAAGTTCGGCCCACACACCCTTTTGGCTGCCCAGTAGCCCCGCGGATCTTCTAACTGAGGGGCAGAGTGCGCCCAAGTAGGCCAAAACCTTTTGGTTTGGGATGCTCCGGGTCCTGCTGCGCTGCTGGGTGACTGCCCACCTCAAGCGGGTAAAGGGAAAGCGCTCATCAGGCTCCAGATTTGGTTACTACGATGGGCGGTTTTGCCCCAAACCCCCCCCCCTTTCCCCCCAGCACCAGGCGTAGTACGTGAGCCTGAGGAACCCCCCGGTCGACCTTCGAGGGGGGGGGGACGATGCCGCACAAGGCACGGCCAACTGTTTTGGAGGTTTTTCCCTAAGTATTTGATTTTGTTCCCTCTAATAGGGGAAAAAGGCCCCCATTTTGGCCGGTGGAGGTTCCAAAGGATGGAGACCAGAAGTCATCCCTCTCCCGATCGATTTTCGGCGCCTAGCCAGGCAAATAACATGCTGCGGGCCATCTGCACAAGTGACTCGGGGGGCTCCCTGCCCCCATTTCCACGTATACTGCCCGGGTTTGGGGGGGTCACTGCCTCATTTCCTCACCCCACCCCCCCCTCCCCCAGCTGCCCCCTTTTCCTCCTTCTTGTCACCTGGGAAGAAAACCACTATTTCCCCAGACAATGCTTCTGCCCCTGTCCCCCTCCCCTCCATTTCAGCCCCCCACCAATCATGTGGCCACGAAGTGTCGCCAATCCCAGCCCCCCTCCCCCAGAAAGTTTTTTTCAGATCTGTTCCAGGACATAAAGCAGTAAATGACTTATTCATCCCGTACCCGGGCGACTGAAAAAACGTTCTCCTCGAAGGGCCTAAACAAAGGGCAGGTGCCCCCGCATGAGCTCCACGGCAAGGGAACTTCGTCTGCCGGATCATCAAAAAATCGTTAAGGGCCCCTTTCCTGTTCTACAGTGGGGTCCAACATGTGCAGGCGGAATTTCCCAGCGGGGGGAAAACATCGCATATCGAGTTGTTGGGGGGGGGCCTTCTGCCCTGCAATTCGGGGGGGTGTTCCTGGCTTTGTACAATGGAAAAGTCAGCACATTTTTTGGGGCCATTTTCAGAATGTTCCCGAAGATTGGGAAAGACTTTCAGGAACCTTTCACAACCAGATTGAACACATGCCCATGCAGGGCGCATGGACCATCCCCCGTGCAGGGGGACCCATGTTCCTCCTTTGTCCGTCCCCAGGGTTTCCGATTTGCAGTTGGCAGGGAGAAATCCCCACATCGATTTCTTGCGCATGACGCGGAGAGTTCCCCCTGTGTATTCATTCTCCGGGGCAACCCGGGTTTTGGAACTGCGTGACGCGCGTGCCCTCACATGGGTTTATGAGGGAGCGTACTTGTGGAGGCTGAGATGGTGGGTGGTGGGGGGGAGGAGGGGGGCGGACATTGCGGGGGGCCCGCAGTTTGACAACGTGGAGGAGAAAGCGGCTCTCCTATCCAAGTTGTTGGGTCCCCTGGGCGGGAAAGCACATTCACCCAGTGGGCCGTAAAGACATGTAGGGGCCCTGACCGTAGTTACGCCCCCAGACGTCCGCGCTGCCCGTGCCCTTTGGGAAAAAAAACCGAAAGCTAAGGACTGACCCCCTTCTTTTCTACATATTTATGAAGTGCTGGTACGCCTTTTTGGAAAAGAAATTAGGGCTTGGAACTCTCAATCCGGCTTGGCACAAGCCTTAGTTCCTGAAGGGCAGGTCCACCTTTTGGGAAAAGGGAGGACGCAGTACCACAACTTGGACAGGAGCACGGTCACCCTTGCCCCTTGGGGATGGTTTGGACGCAACGTGTCTCGTTGCAACCCCTCCCTAAAACGACTGCGGGGCGCCTGAGTAGGAGGAGCGGGAGCATCTGGACGGGAGAATGTCAAAGAAAACAGCTCCCTTCTGCAGGGGTGGGGGACCTTGACGGGCTGCAATGGCATGCGGCCCCGGGCCTGCTGCTGTGCTGTTGCTGCGGGGCTTGTTGGCCCCCAATTGAGCCCGTTTCTCCCAGGCCACCTGGGACGCTGCTTTGGTTGACGGGGGGGCCGGGTGCCAATTTTAGCTCCCGGCCACCTTACTTTCTGTTTACAGATTAACATATACCCATATTCGGCTCCTCGTGTTTTTAGCAAAAAAGCCAACCATCGAGGGACGGATTTTATTCCAACGTCCGCACTGGTGACTACTACCCCCGCTGCCTCCTGAGCCCCTGTGCCCCCTTTCTTGGGCCGCGAAGCGGTTTTTTACCCCCCCTGCCCTTGGGTCCGCCCACACGCTGCATCCTGTGCCTCACGGCCAAACCCCAACCCACTTGCTCTGCGCCGCTTCCACCGCAAGCTACCCCTCTTTTTCCCTGTGTTATGAAGCCCTTTCCTCACCCTCTCCCAAGTGCGGTCGGCTACATATATTTTTGTTTTATCGCACTGCTGTCCTACACCCGGGCGGGGATGCCCAAAGGGTGACCTCTCCAACAGACCTCCCCCTGCCACCTCCACACTTTTCTTTGCCACCTTGGCGCTTTTTTTTGGGGGCCCAAGACCACATAAAGTTAAGATTTCCCCGGGGGCTTGGGAGGGAAGGAGGGACAGAGGTGGGGTTTGGGGGGTGGGCCGCAACCCCCTCCCGGGGCAGCCAACAAGGGTTGTGTCTGAGGTTTTTCCCCCGACTCTTGCTGGGGGTTTTCGATGTCTCTGGAGGAAGAGGAAAAAACCTATCAACCAAAACAAGAACCCTTTACTTGCTGAACAAAAACAGGGCCGTAAAATACAGCGGCAGTTGTGCCTCACCCCCAGTGCCCCGCTGCGACGTCCCCTTTCTGTGCTGCAACCTGGGCCTGTTCCGGGAAAGTTTGTGCCACTGCCCCTCGCAGGTCAGAGCCCCGCGACTTCTTGTCTGACATACGTTTGTTCGAAAAAGACAGCAAAGTTTTGATGATAATCTGTAATGATAAATATACCCCTGTTTTTGATTCCCAAAGAACCCGGTAAAAAAAACTTGGTAAACCCCTTTGGGTATAAATTGGCCCCAAATCGGGAGGAAAAATTTACTTGTATTTTCGTTTTTAAAAACACTGTTGTTTTACTAAATGAAAAGCACAAAAAGGCTTAATTAACCCCTTCGGACATGAATTAGGACGGAAAAAAAGTATATATTTTGGCGTTTTAAAAAAACGGGTTTTTTTATTTTCAGCACACCAGCAAAACAACGCTTAATTAACCCCTGGATGTAAATTTTCGCCCAAAAATTGAGCCCCCCAAACTTACTTTTTAGCGTGTTTTTCAATTGCGTGTTTTCTACCCACACAACAAGAGAACAGTTTAATTAACCTTTTGTGAAAATTTGGGTACAGGAAAAATTTATATATTTTGGCGTTGAAAAAGACGGTTTATTTTTGTCGCACAACCACAAAACAACGCTTAATTAACCCCTGGATGTAAAAAATTTCACCAAAAAATTTAGCGCCAAACTAGTAGCTTTCTAGCGTGTTACAATTGCGTTTTTTCTATGCCACACAACAAGAGATACGTTGTAATTAACCTTTTCTTGTGAATTTGGTACAGGAAAAATTTAGTATTTTGGCTTGAAAAAGACGGGTTTTTTTTTTGTCAGCACACCAGCAAAACCGCTTAATTAACCCCTGGATGTAAAAAACCCAAAGAATTGAGCCCCAAACTAGTGCTTTTGTAGCGTGTTACAATTGCTGTTTTCTACGCCCCCAACAAGAGATCAGTTGTAATTTCCTTTGCTTGTGAATTAGGGTACGGAAAAATTTATAAAATTTTTGGGGTTTAAAAAAACTTTATTTTTGTCAGCACACCAGCAAAACAACCTTAATTAACCCCTGGTGTAAATTTCGCCAAAGAATTGAGCCCCCAAAATAGAGCTTTGTAGGTGTTACAATCGTGTTTTTCTGCCACACAACAAGAGATACAGTTGTAAATTAACCCTTTCTTGTGATTTTGGCACAGGAAAAAATTTATATTTTTTGGCCCCTTGAAAAAGACGGTTTTTTTGGGGCACACACCAGCAAAGCAACGCTTTAAATTAACCCTGGGTGTAAATTGCGCCAAAAAATTTAGCCCCCAAAATAGGCTTTTTACGTGTTACAAATTTCGTGTTTTCTACGCCACAAAAGAGATACATTGTAATTAACCTTTGCTTGGAATTAGGTACAGGAAAAATTTTATAAATTTTGGGGTTGAAAAAGACTTTTTTTTTTTGTCAACCCCCAGCAAAACAACGCTTAATTAACCCCTGGATGTAAATTTCGCCCCAAAAAATTGGGCCGCACAAACTATGCTTGTACGTGTACTTGCGTGTTTTTTACGCCACACAACAAGAAATACGTTTAAATAACCTTTGCTTGTGAATTAGGCACAGGGAAAAAAAATTTTATATTTTGGCGTTGAAAAAGACGGTTTTTTTTTCAGCACACCAGAAAAAAAACGCTTTAATTAAACCCCTGGATGTTTAAAATTTGGCCCCCAAAGAAATTTTAGGGCCCCGGGGACAAACCCAAAAAAATTGCCTTTCGTAAGGCCGGGTTTTTTTTTTTAAAAAATTTTTTGCCCCGTGTTTTTTTTAAACGCCAAAGAAAACCCCCAAAAAGAAAGGGGGTTTACAAAGGGGTTTTTAAAAAAAAAAAAGTAATTAACCTTTGCTTGTGAAAATTTTTTAGGGGGCTTTTTTTTAAAAAAAAGTTTTAAAAAAATCCCAAAAAAAAAATATATTTTTGGCGTTTTTTGAAAAAAAGGGGAAAAAACCCGTTTAAAATTTGGTTTTTTTTTTAAAAAAAAAAAACAAAAACCAAAACCCAAAACCCAAAAACCCCCCTTAATTTTACACCTTTTTTTGGAAAATTGTAAAAATTTTTTGGGGGCCAAAAAAAAAGGGGAAAAAAGGGGCCCCCCAAAAAACCCCAATTACCCCCTTTGGGGAAAGGGGGTTACAAAAATTTTTTTGGGGTTTTTTTCTTTTCTCCCACAACAAGAAATACAGTTGTAATTAAAACCCTTTTTTGGAATAGGCTAAGAAAATTTTTATATTTTTTTGCGTTTTAAAAAGACGGTTTTTTTTTGTTAGCACACCCCAAAACAACACTTAATTAACCCTGAAGTAAATTGCGCCCAAAAAATGAGCCGCAAAAACTAGTGCTTGTGGTGTTACAATTGCGTGTTTTTTTTCGCCCCCAAAAAACAAGAGATACAGTTTAATTAACCTTTTCTTTTGAATTTTGGCTTCCCGGAAAAATTTATATATTTTGGCGTTAAAAAGACGGTTTTTCTTGGGGGGCAGCACACCCCCAAAAAACGCTTTAAATTTCCCCTGGATGTAAATTGCCCAAAAAATTTTAGCCGACAAACTAGTAGCTTGTAGCGTGTTACAATTGCGTGTTTTCTAGCCCACAACAAAGATACAGTTGAATTAACCCTTTTCTTGTGAATTTTGGCTCGGAAAAAATTTTTAAAATTTTTTCGTTTGAAAAAAAACGGGTTTCTTGGGGTCAGCACCCACAAAAAACCTTATTAACCCCTGGATGTAAATTGCGCAATAGAATTTCAGCCAAAAATGAAATGGTATTTTTATTGTAAAAAACGCGTTTCTTTAAATGAATACAACGGAACTGGGTAGATCCCACTTTGATTTTAATGTACAGCGCGCAGTGACCACACGGATTTTTAAAAAATCCAATACCCCCAAAAAATTAGAATGAACATTAAAAACATTCCCCAGACAAGCTGAGAACCCCCCCCAGAAAACGCTAATAAAAATCAAATTCTTTTAAGACTTTCAGCCGGGCAGCACCTTCCCATGAGCAAGTGAGAGGAGTTTGAGCTCCCGGGGTCGGCCCGGATTATATAGTGCGGGGATGTCAAGAATCCCGCCGGTCTCTGATTGGGTTCACCTCTGCCCTGTATGCAGGCTATGCCCTTCTTTTCCCCCCAGATGCTTTGCACCATGTAAAAACCATTGCTCGCGCCATTTTATCAATCAAAAGCCCATTCGTTTCCCCCCCAAGTACCCCAAATTCGACTTTGGGTTTCCCAACCAAAGTTTTCTGATTTCAAAAAAATTCCACTTCGTTAGAATCGATTCGCCCATCTCTATCTGGAATGATTCTCACAATTAGAAACATTTATATGAGGATTCAACAGTACGTACAATGTTTAATTTAATACACAAATAATAACAATACAATAAAAGTTTTAGAGTTACAAATAACAGTATTTGAAGGAAAATTAAAATGCATTTTACAAACAGTAACTAACAATAGCTTCATTCTTAACTCCAGCTATAACTTTCCACAAGGGCTATGTATTAAGCAATTTTTTGAGAAGCGGTCCCACAAAGACATTTTCTAATGCATTAACAGAGGTAAGGAGTTAAGATGCTTATACATTTTTCAATCAACAAGAAAAAGAAAAGTAGAAGCAGAAGACAGTTAAACTAAGGTGATAATTTCATTTAATACTATGTGAGCTAGTGTTTCACTTCAGATTCCAACTGTGATTATTGGCCATTTTATTAGGGTTATACCAGACCACTTTTTAGTGGAAATTGGAATAAATCCTTCAATATACCCATAATACTCTGAGCAACAAATCAGCAGCCTACCAGTCAAAGAGGCAATATAAATTTGTCTTTATAGTGGGCAGAAGTCCTACATCCCTACATCAGACCCCACCCTGGGGTATATGTGCATTTGCTGTGTAGTGTGCACAGATCTGTATGCTAGATTACAGGAATAGTGACAAAACAGGTAAAAACAGTTAGGAAAAGACAGTTTAAAGAGGAAAAATAGGTCCTAAAAAATAACTTTTATTGAATATATTAAAATATATATCGTAGTCTATCTCAAAAAACTCACACAAAATTGTGGGAAGCAAACAACAACCACACGGGTGGGACCAGAGTGATATACAAAACCTGGCCCTATAAACCTAGTATACTCCTACCTAACTGAGAAAGATACAGGATAATCGCCCCGATAAGGGCGTTCCTGTCCGCAGCCTTGCCCTAAAAAAACACCCTGTTATTCCTCATGGTCCCGTCCCAACATGTTTCAATCATCCATGACATCATCAGGGGACAGTCTGGAAAGATGTAAGTGGACCAAGTGTCCGGGTACAGTGACAAATAGATAGCTGCAATAATACAAGGCACGAGAATTAAAGGGTAGATAAATACCTGATGGTAGTTACTCATGTAGAAACCACATTACATGCCGTGTTTACATAACAAAAAAGGACACTACCTTACATTTCATCAGCATAATGCCACCTTATGGATTTGTCATGTACACCAGTAAAACCACCAGGTATTTAGTTTCTGAACTGTAAGTCATCTCCCGCCCTGTAAGGGCATAACAGCGTCGGCTGTGTGTGAGACGCCGAAAGCTGGCGGCGCGCGGAAGATAAAGGCGCGCTCACGGCGCCTCCGTGACATCACATAGTGCGCCAGCAACGGAAAGCTGCGCCGAGAGAGCGTCCCTAGTTACGGCGCATGCGCAGATGAGCATCGCGCCGAAATGTCTACAGGACGCGACAACGGGGCAGACAGACTGAGCAGGTGATTTTAAAACCATGCTCAGTTAACAACTAGTGAAACGACATTTATTGGTAGGAAAAGGAACTAGTAGTCTGTTCCAATTCTCCCAAGGGACATTGATAAAGTCAATTTGGGTATTATGCTCAGTCAATTAAGTTAATTCAACAATGTTGTATGTACACAGGGAAGAAAAGAAACACTTTAAAAATAGCTGCTGAAATCCAACTGGTCATTTAACCCATTTGGTGCCTTTGTATTTAGGGTGAATGTCCAGAAGCATTCCTTCTGCAGTAATAATCTGTCCAAGTTTCCACGTCTTTGAGAGGGAGTAACTCGATCAATGCCCCTCCATTTGAGGCATTTGGAGTTCCCCCCATGTATTGAGTGTGTATGACGTGAGATTGGTGTGTCACGTTGATGGCGAATATCGCCCAAATGCTCCCCAATCCTACGTCGCAGCTGTCTTGTGGTTTTACCCACATACCTCAATCCGCATGTACAGGTTATCAGATATACCACATGTGTGGTCTTACAGTTAATAAAATATTTAATCTGAGATGTCATCGATGAATCTAGCCCACAGGGCTATATGGTCAGAGAAACAGTGGGGCCCTCTGTCAAAATTGTGGTATCTATCTAGACCACATATTGGCACCATTTGTTGAAACTCTGCCATCTTTTGTTAGGGACACCATGGATCTATTAAAGCGTATTGAAGGACTGACGATTGGTGATGGTGCCTTTCTGGCATAGAGGCCCTATACACGTCGATACCCCACTCGTTGGGATGCAGTGCTGTTGAATTCCAGAGGGGTACACCTTAGGGCTCACAACAGGTTTGTTGGGGAACTTCTGCATTTCACCCTCACAAGGAATTACTTCCTGTTTGATGGGGACGTCTTCCACCAGCTATAGGGTACAGCCATGGGCAGTTCTTGTGCCCCCGGCCTATGCAAATCTGTACCTAGGCTGGTGGGAGACGTCCGTGGTCTTCGGTGACTCCCCTCCTCCATTCTCTGACCATATAGCCCTGTGGGCTAGATTCATCGACGATATCTTTATCATCTGGAATGGTTCACAAGAAGAATTCACTCAGTTTGTACAGAACTTGAATGTTAATACATTTAATCTTAGATTTACGTTTGAGATTTCTTCTGAATTTTTACCATTCCTTGATATCGGTATTGGCAGAGGTCAGGATGGGGAGTTAATAACTACCATCTACCGAAAACCCACAGCCACAAATTCCCTACTGCGATGGGAGAGTTGCCACCCTACACCCCTTAAAAGGGGGATCCCACGTGGACAGTACCTGCGTCTCCGACGTAATTGCTCCTCTCTGGAAGATTTTAAGAAGGAGGCTAATATTTTGAGATCTCGGTTTCTGACTAAGGGCTACCCAGATTATATATTAAGACAATCATATCAACATGCACTGACAAGGGACCGGGCTCAACTGTTGACACCAAAAATCCATGCTAGCCAGGATCAAGAGACAGTAGCGCACATTATTGGCACCTTTGACAGTGCGGCCCCTCAGGTGAGACAGACCCTAAACAAATACTGGCATGTGTTGAAGATGGACCCCGATTTGGAGGATTATGTCTGGGAGGCCCCCTCGATATCCTACAGAAGGGGAAGAAATCTGAGGGACCGTCTGGTCAGTAGCCACTTTGTAAACCCAAAGAAAGACATGTGGCTGACTAGACCAAACGGGTCATTCAGATGTGGGGACTGTTCTTTCTGTGATTTTGTGGAAAAGACAAATATGTTCTCCAACGACACAAGGGCAAAGACCTATCAGATTAAATATTTTATTAACTGTAAGACCACACATGTTGTATATCTGATAACCTGTACATGCAGATTGAGGTATGTGGGTAAAACCACAAGACAGCTGCGACGTAGGATTGGGGAGCATTTGGGCGATATTCGCCATCAACGTGACACACCAATCTCACGTCATATACACTCAATACATGGGGGGAACTCCAAATGCCTCAAATGGAGGGGCATTGATCGAGTTACTCCCTCTCAAAGATGTGAAACTTGGACAGATTATTACTGCAGAAGGAATGCTCTGGACATTCACCCTAAATACAAAGGCACCAAATGCGTTAAATGACCAGTTGGATTTCAGCAGCTATTTTTAAAGTGTTTTTTTCTTCCTGTGTACATACAACATTGTTGAATTAACTTAATTGACTGAGCATAATACCCAAATTGACTTTATCAATGTCCCTTGGGAGGAACTGGAACAGACCACATAGTTCCTTTTCTACCAATAAATGTCGTTTCACTAGTTGTTATACTGGCATGGCTTTTAAAATCACCTGCTCAGTCTGTCTGCCCCGTTGTCGCGTCCTGTAGACATTTCGGCGCGATGCTCATCTGCGCTGCGCCGTAACTAGGGGACGCTCTCTCGGCGCAGCTTTCCGTTGCTGGCGCACTATGTGATGTCACGGGAGGCGCTGTGAGCGCGCCTTTTTATTTCCGCGCGCCGCAGCTTTCGGCATCTCACACACAGCCGATGTGTCATGCCCTTACAGGGCGGGAGATGACTTACAGTTCAGAAACTAAATACCTGGTGGTTTTACTGGTGTACATGACAAATCCATAAGGTGGCATTATGCTGATGAAATGTAAGGTAATGTCCTTGTCTTGTTATGTAACATGGCATGTAATGTGGTTTCTACTTGAGTAACTACCATCAGGTATTTATCTACCCATTAATTCTCGTGCCTTGTATTATTGCAGCTATCTATTTGTCACTGTACCCGGAACTTGGGTCCACTTACATCTTTCCAGACTGTCCCTGATGATGTCATGGATGATTGAAACATGTTGGGACGGGACATGAGGAATAACAGGGTGTTTTTTTAGGGCAAGCTGCGGACAGGAACGCCCTTATCGGGGCGATTATCCTGTATCTTCTCAGTTAGGTAGGAGTACACTAGGTTTATAGGGCCTGGTTTTGTATATCACGCTGGTCCCACCGTTGTGGTTGTTGTTTGCTTCCCACAATTTTGTGTGAGTTTTTTGAGATAGACTACGATATATATTTTAATATATTCAATAAAAGTTATTTTTTAGGACCTATTTTTCCTCTTTAAACTGTTCTTTCATATACGTTGGTAAAGAGGTTTTGGTACTATTGGTAGGGATCTGCTAGGTACATTTTTCTTGTAAAAACAGTTAGGGTAGAAATAAATATCCAGCAACATTGTGCTCACCTCTGCTTGTAAACGAGGTAGGAATAGGGAGTACAAAAAAAAAAAACCACATCTGTATGTGTTAGCTGTGTATGCCTGTGCACATGTTAGGAGGAATTTTGGTCCACTCCTCATTACAGATCATCTCTAAATCATTAAGATTTTGAAGCTGTCACTTGGCAACTCGGACCTTCCACTCCCTCCATAAGTTTTCTCTGGGATAGAGGTCTGGAGACTGGCTAGGCCACTCCATGACCTTAATGTGCTTCTTTTTGAGCCACTCCTTTGTTGCCTTGACTGTATGTTTTGGGTCATTGTCTTGCTGGAATACCCAGCCACGAACCATTTTTAATGTCCTGGCAGAAGAAAGGAGGTTGTCACACAGGATTTTACGGTACATGGCTCCATCCATTCTCTCACTGATGTGGTGAAGTTCTCCTGTGCTCTTAGCAGAGAAACACCCTCAAAACATAATGTTTCCACCTCCATGCTTGACAGTGGGAATGATGCTCTTTGTGTCATATGCAATATTTCTCTTCCTCCAAACACGGCGAGTTGAGTTAATGTCAAAGAGCTCAATTTTTGTCTCATCTGACCACAGCACCTTCTCTCAATCACTCACAGAATCATCAAAGTGTTCATTGGCAGACTTCTAATGTGCCTGCACATGTGCCTTCTTGAGCAGGGGGACCTTGCGGGCACTGCAGGATTTTAAACCATTACAGCATAATGTGTTACCAATGGTTTTCTTAGTTTTCTTGATCTCTCACCTTCCTCATGATCAAGGATACCCCACGAGGTGAGATTTTGCATGGTGCCCCAGATCGATGTCAATTAACAGTCATTTTGTATTTCTTCCATTTTCTTACTATTTTACAAACAGTTGTCTCCTTCTCACCCAGCATCTTACTTATGGTTTTGTAGTCCATTCCAACTGTCTGCAAGTCTATGATCTTGTCCCTGACATCCTTGGAAAGCTCTTTGGTCTTGCCCATGTTGTAGAGGTTAGAGTCTGACTCATTAATTGATAGGACAGGAGTCTTTTATAAAGGCGACTATTTAAGACAGCCGTCTTTAATGTAGGTAACAAGTTGATTAAGAGCGACTAACCGATCTGTAGGAGCCAGAACTCTTAATGGTTGGTAGAGAATCAAATACTTATTTCTTTTAGCAAAATGCAAATAAATTTATGTAATTTGTACAATGTTATTTTCTGGATTTTATCTCTCTGTTAAAATTAACCTAACCTTAAAATTATAGGCTGTTCATGTCTTTGGCAATGGGAAAACTTACACAATCATCAAGGGATCAAATAATTAATTCCTTCACTGTATCTGCTATTAAAAGTTAGGATAATTTACTTCTATGTACCTCTACCAGAATCCACCACTGTTTGATGCTATGTATTACCCACACAAATCACTGTAATATACTGTTGTGTATTGCTACCAAAATGTAATGTCATTTACTGCTGTGTACCACCAGCAGTATCCACCTTTATTTACTAACCATACCAGCCCATAGAATAAAGGTGACCTGTTATTTATGGCATATGATTATATGTAAACAGAAATGGGCCCTCATATAGCTACGTTGACATAAAAAAGGTATATCTCTGTAACTGAATGCAAAAATGAAAAATATATGCAGTCTTAAATACCAAAATAGCCTGGGTCCTGGGTGGGGGTTAAAGTGACAAACAACAAGGACCTAGAAAATATATAATTCTTAACTAAGACAATAAAACAAGAGAATACATATCCACAGACCTTATTTTGAAGACTTCGAAGCAAATGTTTGAATAAATATAATTCACATTTAATATAGATTTTTAGCACTGAAACTCAAAAAGAAATGTATAGCTCTATAGATAACTAGTTTTCAACAAAGGAATGTACAATAAATGTCTTAAGATTACAAGAAATTGAAAAATAGAACAGCAGGACTTTGAAGGAGTTGTTGGGAAGCCGAATTGATTGTAGCAGGAGAGATTAGTTATTGCAGGTGTCAAAAACATTATGAACCAGTAAAGGTTAGAGAAGGGATTAAAGCCACAGCTCATCATATGTTGACAGAATTGGCACTTATAGGTTACTATAATGTGCAATAAATCCAGTATCTAGATGCAGTCTGTTATTTTTAGATTACAATAGATATATGTACTTGTGTTAAAGATGAACATTGGATATAGTAAATCATTTCCTTTTTCCTATAACTTGCAGCCTGAACAAGGTATTGTCTTTTTTAAAGTAACCCAATAATTTAAAGCAAAGTTTATAAGGGAAATAAACTTACAAACCTGTTAACAAATAAGAACTGTTCCCATGTGATAGCCTTTTTTTCTAGAACTTTCTACAAACTGTTCTGCACGTAAAGAACCCTTTTCAGAAGTATGGAATGGATTTCAAAAAATTTAAACCTCTCAAATTAGGCCCAAATTATGAATTTATCCTTACGGGGCTTAGAAATACAAATAATTTGATATTCCTGAATAAACTTTATTTATTGTTTTGTTTTAATTATCGATCAATTTTTAAAGAAAGTTTTATACAATTTTTATGTTGAACAAAATTTTTTTTTAGTCTAATGTGCAGGAAATTTAAAAAAAGGGGGTTAGCCTTTTTTATTTCACAATTTTTAAAATTGCTCATGCCTTTTTATTTTTCTTTGGGTTTACTTATTGGGGAACTTTTTTAATTGTTTTAAAATTTATTAAAAGTGTTACTCCCAAAAAAGTTAGCCCCAAAAAAATTTAAAATCCCAATGGGCCAAGATAAAAAGTTTTTTTTTCCAGAGCACTTAGGAAATGAAAGGGACGCTCTGTTTTGGTTTAAAAATGAAAAAAAGTGATTTTTGGGCTTAAGACATTTTTCATACATGTGGCCCAATGTTTTGGACACACATATAAAACAAAAGTCAGCTGAACCCACCAAGTTAGATGGATCAGTCAACGATCCAATTTCCTGTGGACCTTATAACTACTTACTGATGAAACAAGGGGGCGATAACACCCGGTTGCAGCGGGCCCCATTGTTTCATATTTTGGCTGCACCCCTTAAGGCAGTACAAGTAGTACTGTCCTAACAGAGGCACTGCCCTCTAACAGAGTGAGATGTAACTGCTGTAATCAATCAGTGGCTCCCTTTAAATATAGATTTCAGTGCTTGCTTTCCTGTTCTGCTTTGTTTGTGAAAATGAATAACTGTTATCACGACAATTTTATCTCATGACCTCAAACTTCAGGAGCAATATTTTACTACCTACAGTATGTCTTTTGATTGCCAGCTGTCCTCCCTTAGCAGTCAGATGTAAATCGAGAGGTTAAGTTTAAAGATCTAAAAAGGTTATTTATTTTTTACATATAAAGTGCATAGTAGACTCCATTTTTCAGTGCATCTGCAGGCAAAAAATATACATCAGAAGGTATACTTCATAGTGGAAGCCTGTGGCAGACATGCTGTGCTATAGGCATACTACTGCATATGTGAAACATAATAATAATCTTTATTTTATCCTTTTTACATACTCCACTTTTCCCTTGCAAGAGTATATGTACAGACAAAACTGAGTATTAAATGGAAAAAAATTAATTAAAAAATCAAGCAAGGGGAATGAGAGCCTTGTTCACAAGAACTTACAATCTGGAAGCAGGGGGAGAGACAAAAGGTAAAAAGTGCTTAGCTTATACATTGGTCCACCCCTTTTCCCATAATTATGAGGTAGCAATAAAAAGTGGATAAACCTGCCCCCAGGACGGAATCTATTTACTGATAGGTGAAAGGAAACCCTAAGGCATGGAGTGTCAGAAATGTTTGTGACTAAATAAGTTAATTGCAATTAGGAATTTGAATCCCTATAAAAGTGTTTCTTGGGGCATGTTAAAAATATGATTTGTGAATTTTTCGATCTATGGGATAGCAAATTCCCGGGCCCGGCACTGTGAAGTCTTGGATGCAGGAGAGGAAAGTTCAGATGATGAAGGAATTTAATTAAAGATATAGCAGCATAGAGTTGGGGTGAAAAAAAAAGGTTAGGGGGAAAAGAGGCAGTGCACCCTTTGGGAGAGCTTTATGGGGGAAGTGATAGTTTTAATTGTATTCTTTTTCAAATGGCATCAATACAGTGATGACATAGAAAGGGGAAAGAATGATGAGCCTGGCTGCTGCATTCAGGACAGATTGGAGAAGAGAGAGATTAGAAAAAGGAAGACCAATTAGAAGTAATTACGTAACAAGAAAAAGAATGGGAAGACAAAAAAAAGGTTTTTGCTTTTTCCATATGGGAAGTTTTGGGACTTTTTTGGGGTGAAAAAACCCAAAAACTGGCGAAGGATTGAAATTTTTTAGGGGGGTAAAGAACAGATTAGAGTCTATTTAAAACAAAAGGGCAGTTCCCTGCTGCCAGGAAGTTAAAATAATACCCCCCACTGAAAGAGAAAATACGACGGGGGTTTGTTTAGTAAGGGAGGAATGACCAGAAATTCAATTTTTGAAAGGTTTATTAGTGTCCCTCAAAAAAATAGAATATCATCAAAAAGTTAATTTATGTTCATAATTCAAGTTAAATGCAGAAACCCATATATTGTATAGCAAGAAAGAGAAAGTTTTCAGCTTTTATTTCTTCTAAAGTGGATGAAGTGAATAATTTGAGAAAGATAAAAGTTGATTTTGGGCTACATGTATGAAAAATCTCAGGTCAAAAATCACCTTTTTGCCATAGCAACCAATCAGACGCCCCTTTCGCCCAAATAGGTCTGAAAAAAAAAGGGTGTCGATCTTTTCATTCTTTGGGGCCCCATGGTATCAGAAAAAAAAGGTTTCCCAACCTTTAAGGCCCTCAGTCGATTCAGTGGTACACAATCATGGGGAAAAGATGTTGACTTGACGATATCTAAAAGTCATCATTACACCCCCCACAAGGGGTAACCCACAAAAACCATTGCTAAAGAAGCTGGCTATCACAAAATGTTAAATAAAAAGCATAGTAAGGGAAAAGTTTTTGGGGGAAAGGAAAGAGTTGGGGAAAAAGGCAAACAACGGGGATGACTCGTTTTTAAAGGTTTTTTAGGAAAAGGACAGATAAGAATTTAGGAGAGGAGTGGATTGCGGGTGGAGTCAGTGCTTTAAGTACCACCACACAGAGAGGTACCCAGGCAAGGCTCTGGAAGCAATTTAGGCACAGCGGGGTTAGTGAAAAAAAATCAAAAGAAAGGGGTTTGAATACCAAAATCCGGGTATTAAAAACTTTATAAAAAATTTTAGGTACCCATTTTCGCGTCTAATAGGAGGATGTCGCATCTCCCATTGACATTGCGTTATATAGTAGTTTTTTTGAATGCTTTAACATCTATTGGACATGCATAGTTTAGATGAGGCAAAGGAGTGGTCAGGATAAAAGGGCCAACTCAAACCCTGTGGCAGATCAGCGTGCTTCCCTGTAAGGTAAGGTTGTATGGGAAGGGCTAGAGCATTACCCCTTATAATGTAGGGAACTTTTATTTGCAATCTCCCCTTAGGGGGTATTAATATTATATGTATAACAACTGGTCCCCTGATGAGCCCAGGAGACATCTTTCAGGGGAAAAACCTTGGGACGGGATGAGGTTTATCTGGACCCAAAGGGCATAACAGATTTATTTCAGGAAGTGGCCCCGCAAAGAAGTGAGTCTTGCTACTTGGGGGGGTTTACCCCTTTTTGATAGGGCTTTAATAGAGTAAAATAAGGGAGAGCAATATTTGTCCCAAGTATGGGTTTTTGGGAACCTTTTTTATGATATTTTTGGGCAGCATAATTTGGATTGAAATTGTTAATTGGAATCAGGAAAAAAAATGGACAAAAAACGGAATCCGTACTGGAAAATTTTTGCTGGCCCCTGTGAAAGTTGTTTCTTTTGATTTTTGTGACTTAGTGGAATAAATTTGTGAATTTATGATTATTTTAATAATTATTAATAAAAGTTATATTTTAGTTTTTTTTTTCATGTGCAGTGAAATATTTGTCCAATGGAAGTTGTGTAGGCTTAAAACAGGAAAGGACTTCATCCCCAAGAAAGAAATTATCCCCCAAAAAGCCCCAAACAAGGAAGGGGAAAAAAGTGAATTTGGGGAAAGAGACACTATGTTTCCCCAGTTAAATTGCGGGGTGTTAATTACTCCCCGAATTACCCTGGGAGGGGGGGGGGGCGGGGGGGGCCGGCACCTCGCCAGCCCATAAACAATCATTACTAGCGGCGCGTATACGCCTGTTCGATAAATAGTGAGTGGTTTTCATCTAAGGACTTTTAGGGTTAAATTTTTTTTAATATATTAAAGGGGAACCCCTTTCCCTAAATTATCTCCCTGTGCGAACACACAAATATAAAAGACCGCTGTTTTTTAGTGCTGTGTCCCCTTTTTCTTTAAAATGCTGAGTTTTGAGTTAAGAAAGCTCAAATTTTATAATAGGAAGGTTTTAAACCCCGCCCACCAGACTTATCCCCCCCACCTGGAGTTTTTTCACATGTTTTCCTATTCAAAGTAATAGGTTAACAGTTTTTAGGTGGGTTGGGGGTAGCCTAGGTGGGGGGACATGAAAAAAACTGACTTTTTCAGACTCTTTTATACTGAAAAATGCTATTTGAGCACTTAATATTAAAACACCAATTACAGAAAAAGGAACCTTTCTGGGAAAAATATGTCTTACTAAGTTGTGCGTCCTCATAGGGGGATAAAATTTTTTGACAGGTTCTCTTTAACTCAGTTTATAGAGACAATATAGTTTTTGAATAAATACCAAGTATTATTATATTTTTTTGCTGCTGAAGAAGATGAGTTTAAGCTTGCCTATGGGAAAATTATGATTGAATGTCTGTACAGAGCTTTGCAATACATTGGTTCCTTATAAGCAATGGAAATAAAAAAGAAGCTAATGTTACCATTAAATGATGTGAACTCAGCAACAACTTAGCCAACCCTTGCATATTGGGGAGGAAAATCTATTTTGGAGCTTTCATCCATATTATGAAAAGTTCTGCAATGTCAGAAACAACAAATCAAGTGTGAACAAAAGGTCTCTGACAAACTCAATTCAAAAACAAGTGCTAAATGTAAAGTGTTTAACAATTACTTTTACCATAATGAATTGTAGCAAAACAGCAATGCTTAATACTATGTCAATCAAACACCATTAATTGCTGTAGTTAAATACAAAAGTAATTATATAATTTTTGATTATTTGCATGTCTAATTGTGAGTGCCATTTTAAAAGACTGGTAGGCAAGTTCTCTTGAATTTAAATAGGGTTAATTACTATAGTGTAGATACGACATGTCTACAGCATAGGAACCTGTTAAAAAATTGCATGAAAATGGTTTGATGCGAATTAAGTATAATGTAGCTTTGTCCAGCAGTAAGCGGCTTGCATAAAACACTGACTGCAAAATATAACAACATACATTCCATTATAATGCACACATAGATAGTCCTGCTATAACACAAACATTCGTAGCACTGACACGCTGCACAAAAATGTAGTACTGCTATATAATAACCACATACAAACACCATTTTCACACACAAATGTTCACATAATACACACACTGGAAAATACATTACAAGCATAAATATACAATGCACACATACAAACACATTACACACACATACAAATATAAATGACACATATACTTGTACATATATAATGGAATATACACTTCATGAATACATCCGAATATCCTCAAAAAGGCATTCAGAGGTAAACAACGGCATACCTATAGCTTTTAATTCTTGTGACTGTGTTCAGTCTGTTTTATAACAACATATGTTTTAGTTTTTGGCAGCACAGCATGCACAACTAGTGTAGAGCACATCCATAATAGATACCAATGCTGTTCTTCAGATTTGGATCAAAGTGAAATTTGTACCACATCATCCCAAAAAAATTTACCATAACGAAGTTGGGTTTGGGAATTTTTTAACTGGTCTGCAGGGCTTAATTTAGCTGAATCCATTTCCTCTGCTCATGCAGTACTTTTGCTCTGATGTAACTTGTCTGATGTTACATGCAACATCACTTCCAGTCCAATGTCACCTTAGTGTTCCCTAATGTGAGTTTCCAGCAGTGATATTGAAAGTAAGTAAATGGGTTTTCTCACCACAATGATTAGCCTTAAACATATAGGAAAGGATAATTAAAGACTATTAGAAAATACACTGCTGTTTTGATTTTGCTTCATTCAAGAGATAAAGGAGATTTTATCTACTGCTAGTGCACACAAGTTTTTCTTGGTTACCGACCACCTCTTTCTGCTCTCTCATCTCTCCTTGCTCCAAGCTGCACTCCAACCATGGTTAGTCACTCTCTGCTGAATTTTTGATCTAGCACAGGAGCTTGTTTATCTAGGTTACTGAAAAGTTTTAAGCCTTAGAGCTCTTGTACACTTCAGATTATGACTGTCCCATACTCATGTAACTGAAACAGGAATAGCTAGGAATAGCAGAGCAATATGCCAGCCACTGTTATAGGACTACCCACAGCCTAACCAAGAAGTGTGAGTCTGAAGCAGGCTATGGCTCTGTGAAACAGCAAGCTGAGAAAACCCTTTAAGTCCTGCAGACCAAGGCTACATTCAGGATTAGGGTTACTTTTAAGGTAGGGTCACAGTAACCCTGATGTAAATCCATATTTACACATACCGTACATGCACATCACACACATATATTTATACACATTTCACACAAGCATACACATTATAAACACATTGTCACAATGGTCGGTAGTGGATCCGCTGGACCAGCGCAAGCGATGGCGTAAGCCACACCAGGGAGCGGAGTCTAAGTAGAACCTGGTTTTCACCAGAGCCTGCCGCAAAGCGGGATGGACTTGCGGCAGGCTCTGTGGTGGGAATCTATCAGGTCGCTTCCACTGGCGGGACTCGCTTGCGGCGGCAACTAAGGTGTTGCATGGTATAGACTCGTCAGACGAGGCGTAGTCGGGGACAGGCGGTAAGGTCAGGGCAGGCGGCAATAGTTCGTAGTCGAGAGGCGTAGGCAAGGAGGTACGGTACACGATGAAGACGGAGACTCAAAGAACGCTTTCACAATAGGCTAGAGGCACTAAAGATCCGGCGGCGACATTACGGAAATGAGAACCTTATAGAGGGTCAGCGACCGGCCAACACCCAATTGTGGGAGCGCTGGCCCTTTAAATCTGAGGAAGCCGGCGCGTGCGCCATCAGGAGCGGGGACGTGCGCCGCGGCCGGCAGGGGCGCCGCACGGAAGCAGGAGCGTGGGCTGGTAAGTCTAGCTGCAATGGGGAATGAGTGCGTCCGCGGCCAGACACTCGGACCGCAGCCCCACTCGTCCCCGCAGCCGGGGAGAGGGCAGGAATCCTGGTGAGCCCGCAGCCCGGCCAGGGGGCCATGGGACCAACGGTAACACACATTTATACGCATACAAGGTTTCATCGACACATAACACACTTGCACACACATTCTTACATATCACACATGTACATACACATGACATGCATATACTTTACATTTATAAACACACATTTTACAGATATCCCTTCTTTGCCACCATGACATGGGTATAACTATAAGGGGTAAATGCCTCTCTGCAGAACATTTTTATACTTACCCTTTACAAGGGCTGCAAACTGAGTGCAACAATGTCAGCACTGCCAATATTTATTAACCATCAACCAATCTGTAATACTACAGAATGGAAAACCACAAAAGATAAGTTGACAGGCTGCTAAAGAACTCCACTAGAAATATATAAGATAACAAGCCTTACAGGTATACCGTTAAAACATAATCAATCACATAAAAATAGTAACCAGACGATTCTACATAGTATAAAGAATAATTAAGCTACACTTTTACGCTTAACTGTCCCAGCAAGGTTATCTCTAGTTACTGGAGCAATAAGGGCAACCCCATTTTGGACCCTCTACCTCCAAAGCCATGAGCAAACTCTTAATTTGAAGGAAAAAAACATAGGGAGGGCTAATATCTAATTAAATAGATAGAACCTAATGGTGTAACGGGTCAAATAACAAATGTAGTGATGCTGATAAGTATAACTGAAAGATATATTATACATTTTTTGAAGACAAATAAGCTGCCTCAATATAGTAATAATCAAAAACATACAGGGTTTCTGATATATTTCCTTTGTAATTGGGCAGGTTCATCAGGGAATATCTAATTTGTGATGATGCTCCGGTTATCAAATTAGAATATTAACACAGTTTATAGTATTACATATATAATGGAATGAGGATATAAGCATAAAAACCGTAAAATGAGAAGATAACCCAATAACTGTTAACAAAGTACAACTGATAATAATGTAAATAATGGTCAATTGACAACACCCTTTACAAGAGAAGCAGATCCCTTATTGTACATACTTTACTTTATGATATTGGCATTATGTCCTAAGACCACATGCACAATAACAACTACACTCTAGTGCATACGTAAGTGATAACTTTTCCTGGTGAACTATTTACTATTTAGCACACAAAGGTGCTATGTTTAATAGTTACAGAAAATAATTAAATAGAAAGTATTTACATCAAATGTGCAGATGCAGTACAATAAATAAAAGGAGAAAAACTAAAAAAAAAAACAAAAAAAAACCACACTACTTTCTATTCAGTGCAATAAAGATGTTTGTCTGCTCTCAGGGCAGAAAAGGCACAGAAGTTAAACTGGCTTGAGTTTCAAGGATGTGCTATAATAATTATTTTTCCATTATTTAACTTTAAGTGGAGTTAGAAGAATAATCCTCCTCCTTCCTGTTAGTCCCCGGAGTCGATTGCTAAGGTCTTAACAATCGACTTGAGGCCTTAACAACTGGCTTAACAACCGACTGGAGTCCACGGAGTCGATTGCTAACTTTTATCAACTGACTTTTCTTGAGGCCTTAAAAAAACCGGCTTAACGACTGTTAGCGACTTCACACGCAGGTAAATTATGTGATCCCCCAGTGAAGGTAAAAGGGTCCCCCAGTAAGTTATATGTCCCCCAGTAGGTGGTTATAATCTTTATATATCTCCAGTAGGTAGGTGTGTAGTTTATATGTCCCAGCAGGAATATAGGCAGGTTTGATCCCCAGCAAGGGATTATGGGCAGGTTATGGGTCCCCTAGAGGTATACGGGCAGGTTATGGATCCCCAGTAGGTATATAGGCAGGTTATGGATCCCCCTGTAGGTATTAGGCAGGGTTATGGTTCCCCCTGTAGGTATATAGGCAGGTTATGGGTCCCCTGAGGTTATAGGGAGTTTTGGTCCCCCGAGGTATATAGGCGGTTT
>JAODAL010022470.1:0-64659 GCA_025379985.1 Phyllomedusa bahiana | reverse complement strand
ATCAGTTATTTTCTTGCTGATGATTTGAATGCTTTTTCTAACTTTTTTTTTTGTTTGCGACTGTACTCTTGCCCAGAAATTAGCCGGGGTTTTCCTTTGTTTTTTTTGAATTTTTTTTGGGGCACTGACCGGTTCAGATTATTGTCCGTCTTTTTAAAGATTTTTAATAAAAATTTTTCGGGCTGAAAAAAAAAAAAAAAGAGGATTGGTAATATTTTTGAGGTGCGGGGACAAGAAAAGGGGATGAAACAGATCAAACTATTATTAGGGTGTACCACATACTGAAACAAAAAGCAGGGGAGGTTGTTTTATTTGACAAGAAGTTTACACTGATCAATACACATTTTCCTCAACGTATAAAACCCCTGAAACACAATATAAGACATGTGCGAATTTTTCTAACAACTAAATAAACCCCTTAAAACACTCCCCTATAAAATCAATATACAGGATTTCTTTACAACTGTAAAAACCCCCTATGGATGAGCAGCAATATAAGATCAATATCAGAATATTCCACAACTTCAAAACCCCCTATGGATGGAATAATACACCATAAAACCCCTACAACGTACAAAACCTCTAGGAGGGCGCACACTAGAGATAAATACATGATTATTCCGCAACTTTTACTTGAACCCCTAGGTAAGGCATACTGTACATAAATCAATAAAAATTTTTCTTTTTCCCACTGTATCTTTTTTTCTTTAAAAAACCACATTGCCACTTTCATTCATTGGGGGTGAGTAACGTAATCCAAGTTAGGGGGCCCATTGGGACCATGCTACGTTAGCTTTGGGGATAATGAAATGGGATCCCGGGGACCCCCGAAATATTTCCCATATCGACGCCCACTATTTTGTCGTCACAAAAATGTTTACTTTCAGAAAAACAAGTAAACATAAAAGTCCCCTTTTGAAGGTGTTTCCAGGGGTCAATGAGTTCCATGGGAAAAAAACGAAAGTTCACTGCCCTTCCTTTTTGGTGGTGAGGGGCCAAAAGAGATTAACTTAGGGGGGGCATGGAGCCAGGGAAAGGGTTTTTTGGCGGCTGAACGCGCAATTTGGTTTTTTCTGTGAATTATGACTCTAAAAAGGCACATAAATCGAAACGGGTTCAAGAAACACACAGATTTTGTTCACTAATTTCCTTACCCCAAAACCCAGGGACAATTTACAAGAACAATATCACCCCCCATATATTTTTGGGAAATGGGGAAAACCACAAAAACAGGAAAAACCCAAACCAAAAAAAGGATAGATTGTGAAAATGAAAATATTATTTCTGTTATATCCAAGAGTCGCAAACAAAACCCCTTTGCCCAAAAATTTTTATAGACGGTGGTCTGCAATTAACGATGATAGATGCAACCCTTTTCCCCCAAAAATAAGACACCCCCAAAAAATAAACATTCACTAGTTAGAAATTCAGAGTTTGGCGCTTTCTGATTTTTGTGAAAAAAATCCTACGTAAATTAAACAGGTGTTTTGTTCAACAATAAATGTAAATTTATTGTTCATAGAAAAAAAAACATCCCCTAAAAATAAGTCTCCTAAAAATAATATAAGACACTGTCTAATTTTCGGGGAAACAGGGTAATACATACTACACCATACATACATACATACTACCCATTTACACTGTAGTCCAATGGACGTGCCATACAACTGTGCCATAGCTGTCTGCATGAGCCCCTAGAGAGTTTTTTACAACCAGCTTCAGGCTCCACTTCCTGTTCAGGCTGGTGGCAGTTCTACACAATGACTGACATTTCAGCACTGCTGTTTTCAGCTGAGCCTTTTTGAAGGGAAATTAATGATGGAGAGGTTTTAACAGCAGTACACAAGGCTTCAGAGGTCTAAAGGTTCAAGTTTGACAAGCCCCCTAGTGGTCCCGTACTCTAGAGACTACATGTACAACTATAAAAATACTAATTAAAAAGTTTAAAAATAAAAAACAAAAAAAAACTATTAAAATTCAAACCCGCCCTCTTTTGCCATTTTACAAATAACTATTAAAAAAGGTACACATAATTGGGATTGCATTTTATCCCAAAATGGTAACAATAGAAAATAAACTTCAGCCCTCAAAAATTTATTGTTGCAGAAATGGGCACAGCAGCACAAAGTTACAAAATATGTTTCTGTTTTTTTTAAAAGTACTAAAACATAACGCAAACATTACATATATGATTATCAGCGGAATTATACTGGACTGTGAAAAATACAGATAACATATCATTTATTATGAAGAGTGAACCCCATAAAAACAAGCCCTCAAAAGACTATGTAATGGGAAAAAAAAAAATTAAGGCTCTGGAAAGTGGAGAGGAAAAACTAATCCAACAAAAAAACAGTTAGACTATTGGAATTAAACCCTGTATAACAAAGTCGGGAATCCTCCTAATATAACCCTAATAAGGGGGTTATCTAAATTCCAACTATTACAAACCCTGTAACTGTTATGTCTGATTTCCAATCCCAATTTAAAAACCCTGTATAACTGTATCTACTCCATCCTAAATACAACCCCTCTATAACTTTAGTCTGACTCCATCCCATTTACACCCCCGTGTATAACTGTAGTCTGACTCCATCCTATATACAACCCCTGTATAACTGTAGTCTGACTCCATCCTAAATACAACCCCTGTATAACTGTAGTCTGACTCCATCCCAAGTACAACCCCTGTATAACTGTAGTCTGACTCCATCCTAAATACAACCCCTGTATAAGTATCTGACTCATCCTTTAAATTAAAACCCCCTGTATAAACTTAGTCTGACTCCATCCTAAATACAACCCCTGTATAACTGTAGTGTCCCTCCATCCTAAATACAACCCCCTGTATAACTGTAGTGTCACTCCATCCTAAATACAACCCCCTGTATAACTGTAGTCTACCCCAACCTTATACAACCCCCGTAAAAACTGTAGTCTGACCCATCCTAATACAACCCCTAATAAAAAGTTGACTCCATCCTTATAAACCCCTGATAACTGTAGTCGACTCATCCAAAAAACCCCCCTGTATAACTGAGTCTGACCCCCATCCTAAATAAAACCCCCTAATAACGACTGACCCCATCCTAAATACAACCCCTAATAACTGTGCTGACTCCTCCATAAACAACCCCCCTGTAAAACTGTATTTTACCCTTTTCCTATATACAGCCCTGTATAACTAGATCTGACTCCATCCTTTTAAAAACAACCCCTTTTAAACTGTATCTGACTCCATCCCAAGTCAAACCCCCTTTAAAAACTGTATCTGACTCCATCCTAAATACAACCCTTATAACTGTTTTACCCTCCTAATTTACAACCCCTAATAACTGTAGTCTCTCCATCCTAAATACAACCCCCTTAAAACTGTAGTCGACTCCACCCTAATACAGCCCCCTGTATAACGTATCTGACCCCATCCTAAATACAACCCCCATAAAAAGTATTGACTCCTCCTAAATAAAACCCCCCCCGGTATAACTGTGTCTGACTCCACCTTAAATAAAACCCCCTTTATAACGTGTCTGACTCCACCCCATATACAACCCCCTGTATAACTGTAGTGACTCCATCCTAAATACAACCCCCTGTATAACTGTACTGACTCCCACCTAAAAACAACCCCTTTAACTGTAGTCTGACTCCATCCTAAATACAACCCCCTGTATAAAACTGTTTTTACTCCCCACCCTAAATACAACCCTGAATAACTTATCTACCCATCCTAAAAACAAACCCCTGTTAACTGTATTTGAAACTCCACCCCTATATACACCCCTGTAAAAACGTAGTCGACCCCACCCAAAATAAAACCCCCTGTAAACTTTTTCCTCTGACCCCACCCTATAACCCCCCCTTATAACTGAGTGTCACTAACCTAAAACAACCCCCTGTATAACGTAGCTACTCCACCCAAAACAACCCCTGTTAACTGAGTGTATCCATCCTATATACAACCCCCTGTATAATTAGTCTGACTCCATCCAAATAAAAAACCCCTGAATAACTGTAGTCTGACTCCATCCTAAATACAACCCCGGAATAACTTAGTCTACCCATCCTATATACAACCCTGAAACTTAGTCTGACTCCACCCATTACAACCCCCTGTATAACTGAGTGTACTCCCCCAAAAAACAACCCGTAAAAATGTAGCACCCATCCTATTTAACAACCCCTGAATAATGTATCGGGGACCCATCCTAAATACAACCCCCTGTATAACTGTAGCTGACCCATCCTATAACAACCCCTGTTTAACTGATCTGACTCCATCCTAAAAACAACCCCCTGTATAACGTAGTTGACCCACCCTATATAAAACCCCCTGATAACTGTATCGACCCATCCTATATACAACCCCCTTAAAAACGTATCTGACTCCATCCAAATTTTTAAAAACCCCCTGAATCTGAGTCTGACCCATCCTATAAAAACCCCCCGTATAACTGTAGTCGCCCTCCACCCTAAATAAAACCCCCTGTATAACGTAGTCTGACCCATCCTATAACAACCCCTTATAACGTACTGACTCCATCTCTTAAGTATTTTAGTGGAATCTCCAAGTTTTGTCACTAAACTCCCATCATGACAGAAGTCTTCAGGGAGTTGTAGTTCCACCACAGCCGGAGACTAGACTAACTTAGGAAATATATCCCAGGGGACTTCTCCACCAGCAGGATGGGGCAGCTCTAGCCCAGCAGATGCCCACAACACCTACAAGGATATGCACTGCTAGGCATGCACTGCTCAGTCCCAGGGTGCCAGCCTGTGTGCCACTCACCGTACACCATAGCCCCGCCTGTCTCATGCAGAAACCTGAAGCGACGGTTCTTAAAGAGCCAAGGTCAATGGAGGATGAGAAAAAAGTTAAAGCCCAGCACCCAAGCCCCCGATGTGGGAAACTCCAGGTTTTTGGAAGACATTTTTGCGCCCCCCATGTCGGTGGCACACGTCCCCCCCCCATGCCCCCACTAAGGGTATTTAGAAAGGGAGCTGAGGCATGTAAGTGAATAGCGGCACCCGGGGAGGGCTACCGGGCTGCTTCCAATTTTACAGGAAGTCCTCCATGGCGGGGTGCATGCGGGAACTGAAAGTTTTCACGCTTCAGTCGGCGCTGGAGATAGGAGCGCTGGCAGCTAATGAACTCCAACGCCCACATTCACCGGTGCTGCTCATTCATCACACGCCAGGTAGAAGGTGCCAAAGGGTTGGGAGGTTTTACTGCTGTTATGAAACCCCGGCATGGCAGCATGGTAGTCTTTACTGCCTCAGTCGGGCCAAGATCACTCAGAAAGGGCAGGAAGGGCGGCGGGTTTTAGAGAGCGCAGCGGGGAGGCGGGGGTACAGAGCGGTCATTTCGGTTGGGTGTGATTCCATTTAGCACTGAGGACAGGTAAGCTGAGCAGTAACGTTACACGAGTGCGGCGACGGTGTCCTCTGCCTTGGTGGGCAAGGCTCCCGATCACCGCACTTTGTAGGTTATTATGAGGCCCTGAGTGCTGATACTCCGGCTATAGCGGACAGCATAGGTCCTATTGGTTATAACATTAGTATGCCCTTGTAGTGCTCAGCATCACAGTTCTCTCAATATTTACCTATTATTGGTAGAATTAATAAATACTGTTATAATACTAAAAATAAGCTCTTGTTTTTCTTCCTGTGATGGACACATTCAAGCAGGGGGTGACTGGACTTTCCTGAGACACAACACAAACTATCGTCCCCTATGCCCCAAAGTGGAGATGAGAAAAATCTGGCCACAGCCAATCATCGTCATACCCTTTACTACACAATTCTCGTAGTAGTGCCTGTGGTGCCAGCTTCTTTACTAAACAATACAAGTAGTAGTGCCCGTAGTGCCAACTTCTTTACTGCACAATACTCATAGTAGTGCCCGTAGTGCCAACTTCTTTACTGCACAATACTCATAGTAGTGCCCGTAGTGGCAGCTTCTTTACTACACAATACTCGTATTCAGGGGCGTAGCTATAGGGGGTTCAGAGAGAGCAGTCACTACCTGACCCTGCAGCCTGAGGGAGCCCAAAAGCCCCTCTGCAA
The DNA here is from genome assembly GCA_025379985.1 of Phyllomedusa bahiana. Taxonomy (NCBI): domain Eukaryota; kingdom Metazoa; phylum Chordata; class Amphibia; order Anura; family Hylidae; genus Phyllomedusa; species Phyllomedusa bahiana. Next base: position 58,593 of record JAODAL010022470.1, on the reverse strand, counting down.
TATAAGGAGACACCAACATTTTAAGTGTCACATGGTAGCTGGGGGCCCATTCACTTTTTGCACTGGGATCCAGAGGCTTCAAGTTATGCCTCTGCTCGTAGTAGTGCCCGTGGTGCCAGCTTCTTTACTAACCAATACAAGTAGTAGTGCCCGTAGTGCCAACTTCTTTACTGCACAATACTCATAGTAGTGCCCGTGGTGCCAGCTTCTTTACTAAACAATACAAGTAGTAGTGCCCGTAGTGGCAGCTTCTTTACTACACAATACTCGTATTCAGGGGCGTAGCTATAGGGGGTTCAGAGAGAGCAGTCACTACCTGACCCTGCAGCCTGAGGGAGCCCAAAAGCCCTTCTGCTGTATAAGGAGATACCAACATTTTAAGTGTCACATGGTAGCTGGGGGCCCATTTCACTTTTTGCACTGGGATCCAGAGGCTTCAAGTTATGCCTCTGCTCGTAGTAGTGCCCGTGGTGCCAGCTTCTTTACTACACAATACTCATAGTAGTGACCGTAGTAACAGCTTCTTTACTACACAATACTCATTCTAGTGCCCATAGTGCCAACTTCTTTACTACACATTACTCATAGTAGTGCCCATAGTGCCAGTTTCTTTATTACACATTACTCATAGTAGTGCCCATAGTGCCAACTTCTTTACTAGACAATATTTATATTAGTGCTCGTAGTGCCAGCTTCTTTACTACACAATGCTCATAGTAGTGCCTATAGAGTCAAGTTCCATAGTAGACAATACTTATAGTAGTGCACAAAGTGCCAGCTTCATGTTAGGATCCTCATAGCCAGATATATTATAGTACCCAAAATCAACCTCCAAATTAAGTACGACACACATCAGTATTTGTGCTTCGGGTCAGTGCTTTCTCTGTACTGGTTGTCTGCAATTAATTATATCTGTGTCCTCAGATAACAAGAACTGTGATATGACTGGCTATGGCCTTTGTTAGAACCAGGGCAGCCCCTTAAAACCTCCAATGATCGCTATCACCAGGGCTGATGATCAATTATAGAGTGTGTACTCCTCCCTCTGTCATGATACCATGATTATTATGGTTTGGGGCATTATAAGGGTTAAATGGAAAAACTCCAGTATCTCATATTGCCACAGGTAGCGGCTGTACCACTTCTGTTCCCCATCAATGAAAGCAGCATACATGTACAGTAAGGGTATGTCCACATAGTGTTTTTTGAGCCATATTTTAGCACGTTTAAAATGGACCAAAATCAGCCTCAGACAAACTTGAAATTTTCCTTCATTGAATATAATGTAAAATACACTTTGTCGTTCACATGAAGCGTATTTCACAAGCGTAATTTTGAGGCTTTTTTGGACGAAATTCTTGAGGACATGGGCTACAAGTGTCACATTGAATGTGTCAAGCCACTCATGACCAGTAGTCAACACCAGAAGCGTCTTACCTGGGTCAAGGAGAAAAAGATGTCCAAGGTGTTGTTTTCAGATGAAAGTAAATTTTGCATTTCATTTGGAAATCAAGGTCCCAGAGTCTGGAGGAAGAGCAGAGAGATACACAATCCAAGCTGCTTGAGGTATAGTGTGAAGTTTCCACAATCAGTGATGGTTTGAGGAGCCATGTCATCTGCTGGTGGTGTAGGTCCACTGTGTTTTATCAAGACCAAAGACAGTGCAACCATCTACCAGGAAAAAATTTTGGGAGATGGAATTTTAATTTTCCAGCAGGACTTGGCACTTGTCCACACTGCCTAAAGTACCAATACCTGGTTTAATAGCCACAGTATCACTGCTTGATTGGCCAGACCTTAACCCCATAGAGAATCTGTGGGGTGTTGTCAGGAGGAAAATGAGAGACACCAGACCCAAAAATGCAGACGAGCTGAAGGCTGCTATCAAGACAACCTCGGCTTCCATAACACCTCTGCAATGCCACCGGCTGATTGCCTCCATGCCATGCTGCATTAATGCAGTTATTCATGCAAAAGGAGCCTAGACCAAGTATTGAGTGCATTTACTGTATATACTTTTCATTTGGCCAACATTTCTGTGTTTCAAATGATTTTTTTACAGTTGGTCTTATATAATCTAATTTTCTGAGAAAATGACTTTTGGGTTTTCCTTGGCTGTAAGCCATAATCATCAAGATTAACATAAGTAAATACTTGAAAAAGTTTAAAAGTTTACTCTGCTTGTAATGACTCGATATAATATATGCATTTCACTTTTTGAATTGAATTACTGAAAAAAATAACTTTTGGCTGATATTCTAATTTATTGAGAATATTGGCAGAAAATGTTATAGTGGTTGGGAAAATGTATCATGGCCATATAGGTTGGATGGAGATAAAAATGCCTGACTGTTTTCAGATAAATTGTTACCTAGAGTCACTGGATTTAACAATATTTTTGTCGTGATGGTCAAAATCTGTTGTGCTCCCTTGAAAAACTTAGCATGTTAAACCTTTTCTGCTGCAGCCAGTTTTTACCAATCTAACCCATTTTCCCCATTCTTCAAATCTGACACGTGTCACTTTACCTGATAATAACTTTTTTATGTTTTTACCTATCCATATGATTTATAAACTGTTTTCAAAAAGACAAAGTGGTTTTTTTAAGTTTTTAAATACATTTTGGTCAATAAAATCCTGTTACTTTTGTTAAAAAAATTTTTAAAATGGGGAAAAAATTTTGAAAAATGTGCCACTTTCAAAATGTAAAAATTTCTGTGTGTAAAACAGAAAATTATAGCACACAAAATAGTCTATAAGTAGCATTTACCATATGTCTACTTTATGTTGGCATCATTCTTTAAATGTCTATTATTTTTTTTTAGGACATTAGCGGACTTATAAATGTATCAGCATTTTTTCAGGATTTGCAACACAGACATTTTTAGGGATTTAGTATTAATTTAAAGCACAATTCGTCATGAGAAAAACAATTCTAAAAATCACAGGAATGTAAAAGTACCAAAAAGTTATTCCATAAAAAAATGACACATATTGATTTTTCCCAAAAAAGGGGGTTGTCATAGAGGTCAAAACCAGTTTTGGTCCCAAAAAAACAGTTTTCCGGGGAAGGGCCCCAAATGATGTATATGACATACACGTACGTTAAATTATGACAAGTGCTTGCTGCCTATGTTATACCTGTACATCATATGAAGTTAAGGGGTTTATACCAGGGCTGTGGAATTTTTGTTACCTTCTACTCTGACTCCTCAATTTCCCTAACTCCAACTCCACCAAAATGGAAATTGATCCTAGGACTCTGACTCCAAAGCCTTGGTTCTGAAATGAGTGCAGGCATTCCTTTTCAGTGCCTTTTTCCTCTGATCTGTAGCGGAGGAGCTTCACTACTGAGCATGTACATAAAGTACAGCACAAATTCATCTCAACTAAAACCTAGATCCTTGATCAAAATACAACGCATTTATAGGACATTTCATAATTTTCCCAAATTCTTATAAAAAAATATTCACATACTGCATTACACTGTACCAAATGTATTATAGATTTTTATAACGTTGGTCCTTTTTATAACGACTCTGACTCCACCAAAATGAACATATACTCCACAGCCCTGATGAATACACGCAGGGTCCGTATGATCTTAACCCACCACGTGTGATCACCAAATGTCAGGACTTTTTTTATATTGTTCTTTGTATAGTGGTAGCATACACTTGTCCTTCATTGAAAGAGGAAGAATATGTCTATCCTTTCCTATGTGGATTGGTATTTCTTTGTTCCACTTTTACTTTCCATCTTCTGTTGAATGTGTTGTCTTATGTGAGTACAGCAAAGTATGTTGCTAGAAAAAATATTGCTCTTGTGTTCTCAGGGATCTGTTTTTCCCTGACCTTTCCCTGCCTAAAACAGAGTAACTGCCCTAAAAAGGTTGACCCTGCACATGTCCCTCTCCCTGGACCACCCTTAGATAGACAGGAATACACCATCGAACCAGGACAAACAGACTGGGAACAGACAGAAAAACAAACAAAAAGGGTTTGACTCTGAAGTAAAGGGAGACAAATGAGACCCAAAGCGAGGAAATACCGTAGATCAAGCCGAAGTCAAGAACCAGAAAGTCAATCTCAAATCACACAAGTCAGGAGCAATCACAGGCACTGAATGAACACAAAGTGAAGTTTAAATACTTCACCCCAGCCAGGGATTGGGCCCAGGTACTTAAAGGGGTTGTCTCGCTACAATGATTGGGTTTTAATTAAAAGATCTTTAAAAAACAAGCACTTTGCAATATATTTTCATTACAAAGTCCACTATTTTAGCTAGCCCGTTCCTAGGATGCATCATTTTTTTTAATTTCAATAGCAGCCCACCTGTTATCCTTACTTACTGGCTGTCAGGGCCCAAATGACCATCACCTTTGAAGACAGGTGCCCAAAAAAGGCCCCTCCCGCACAAATGCTTCTGTAGTGGAGGAGGAGGAGGGGGGACTCTGGCCATTCTGTGCTGCCCGGATTAAACCCGTGTGGGGCCTGCTTCCTGCTGCCTCACACAGATTAGCAAGATTTGGGTGATCAATAGATTACAGCATACCCTTTTTTACTATAATCAGATGTCTTGGGGCTGTAACTATAATAATAATACGACAGGGGGGCTTTTGGGAAATTCAGCTGGCTGTACTAGGGGCACACCTGAGAACACTTTTCAGCTTCCCCGCCCTGTTCTGAAGGGTTTTTTTTTGTTGCTGGGGATGTGGAATATGTAACAACAAGGGTAAGGAACCTATTAGCAATCAAAAAGACTTCCTCAAGGCAGCCCAAAAACCAGGGTTAAAAATCGGAGAATCCCCCCCCCGATAGAAGTTACGGGCGGAAGCGCCCGGGCTGAGAAAAAAAAACAAATGAAAACAGAAAGCTAAACCACCCCCTCAATTTCAACTCCCTTTCACAACAAGCCCAAAGCTATTAAAACCCCCCCAACCCCCTTTAAATCTTAGGCTCAGTACAGAAGCCTGAACCAAAGACTTTGAAAATAGAAACTAACATCCAAAAGACCGGTATACACCGCTGACCCGGGGTTTCACACTATTCGCTCTCCCACCAAATTATAATACTGCCTCCACCACTGATCATGGTAGATTGCTAGTATCAGGCCACTATCTGGCTGTATTAACTTGAATTATGTATAGGCCTGTGAAATTAGAGTTGTAGGGCCCGAATCGTAGTTTGTGTCATTTTTAAATGCTCCATCCATGCAATTGTATATAAAAGAAGAAAAATTATAGCAGTGTGTTTTTTAATACTTTGTTTTTAATATTTCCCAAATCAAAAAAAAATACAGGTTGTCTTGTGAATTACTATTGATACCAGGTCTTTGTGCCCGTTGGTCAACCTGCTAGAAAACAGATTTTTCAAGAGTAATGACCATGGTTTACGGGGAAAAAAAACATTTTTTATTCAAAGTTTTTAATTTTTTCCTTTACGGGGTTAAATTTTTAAAAAATAAGTTTGAACAAATCTAATTGCTTGTTCTGTGTATTGGTTAATCAATTATCCTTTTTTGTTAGGGTTTTTTTATTTTTGGGGTTTTTGTTTTTGGTGGGCAGCTGTTATGAAAAAACAAGGTTTGCCCCCGGGTTTTTAATGCATAACTTTATTGGTTGCTATCATAACAATAAAGACTTCAATTGTGTATATGCGACTATTTGACCTTCAGGGGGACATCTAGTAGATGATGTACATGTAAATATTGACCGTTCTTCTGGTGCGGATGTTCTGGCAGAAGAACTGATTGTAGATGGTGTTGTAATTTAAAAATAAACATGATTTTATTTCGGGCCTTTTTTTTCCAAAATTGAAAATCGATTAAAAAAAATATTCCCTTTTAAAAACCAGAAGTTTACATAAAAAAAATTTTAAAAAAGACACATATCATTTTTTTCCCTCCTATCTGACAAAAAAACCAAAAAAAACATTACCTTTTTTAGGTAAATTTAAAAGGAAATAAAATTATTTATATTTGCAAAATCCCAAAGAATAAGGGAGGGGAGGAAAAGAGAATTTTTAAGGCATTTTTTTTTATTTTCCCTGCGAGGGTCAAAATTTTTACATACATTTAAATTTGTTTTTGGGTTTAGCGTTTCCTTTTAAAACTGTTTTCCCGGGGTTTTAAAACATTTTGGAAAATCCTTCCCAAGCTTCTAAACAATTTTGCCCAAAAAATTTTTAAATAAAAATTTGAGATCGGGGTTTTGGGAGGGCCATTTAAAAACTTTGGGACTTGTTTTTTCCCTAAGCCACTTTGAAACCCAATTTTGGCAGTTTGTTTGGGGGTCATTTTTCCTTTTGGAAGACCATTTCCCCCAATAGCAAAAATATAGCACGATAAAAGGAACCAGGGGGTTTAAGTCCCCAAAAAAAAGTAGATTTATTTTTTTAACCCAGTGTTCAAGTACAAACAGAAAAAAGGGAAACCAACGCTTTTCGGGCTCGGCGTTATGAGCCCTTTTTTCCTCGGTTAAAAAAAACCATAATGGTAGCTGAAATTGTTTTTTTAGTAAAAGAAAGGGGAGGGGGCCATTTTTTGGCGAAAGTCATTTCCTACATTTAAAAACTTTATATCTTCCCATTGATAAACATATTTAACATACACAATCCCTTAAATTTATTCATATACAAAAAACTTTTGTTTTTTTAAAGCTATAAAAAAGTAAAATATTTTAAAGTGTTTTAAATAATTTCAATATATGAAGACAGGTAGTCCTTTTTTAAAGTTTTAACCCCATTTTACATATCCAAAAAGCCTCCCCGTATGCGGCCCCGCATTTTCCCCAGTCACCTCCTCGGTTGGGTTTCTGTACCCTTTCTATTGCATAATAAATGAAATTCTTGTGGAGCCAGCATTTTCCTCTGCAAGTGGGCCCCCCCCCCTTTTTTTTTTTTTTTTTCCCCCAAATTTTTTTTTTTTTTTTAAAGTTTTTAAAAATTTTCCAAAAAAAACCCCCCGGGGGGGAAAAAAATTCCCCCCAAAAAAACCCCCTTTAAAAAAAATTTTTTTTTTTTTTTAAAAAACCCTTTTTTAAAAAAAAAAAACCCCCCCCCCCCAAAAAAAAAATTTCCCCCCAAAATTCCCTTTTTGGGAAAAAAAAAATTTTTTTAAAAAAAATTTTTTTTTTTTTTGGGGGGGGGTTTTTTTTAAAAAATTTTTAAAAAAAAAAAAAAAAAAAATTTTAAAAATTTTTCCCAAAAAAAAAACCCTTTCCCCCCAAAAAAATTTTCCCCCCTTTAAAAAAAATTTTTTTTTAAAAGGGGGGGGGAAAAAAAGGGGGAAAGGGGTTTTTTTTTTGGGAAATTTTTTTCCCCCCCCTTTTTTTTTAAAAAAAAAAGGGGGGGGTTTTTCCCCGGGGGGAAAACCCCCCCTTTCCCGGCCTTTTGTTTTAATTTCCCGGGGAGGGGCCCGGGTTTTTTTTAAAAAAAAAAACCGGGGGCCCCCTTAAAAAATTTTTTTCCCCCCCCCCCCAAAACCCCCCGGGGCCCCCTTTTTTTTTTTGGAGGGGAAAAGGGAAACCCCAAAGGGAAAAAAATTTTTTTTTTTTTTTAAAAAAATTTTTTTTGGGGGTTTTGGGGGAAACCGGGGGGGGAAGGGGTTTTTTTTTTTTTGGGGCCCTTTTTTTCCCTTTGGGTTTCCCCCCCCCCCCCCAAACCCGGGGTTTCCAAAAAAAAAATTTTTCCCCTTTTAAAAATTTTCCCCCCAATTTAAACCCCCCCCCCAAAAAAAAAAGGGGAAAACCCCCCCCCGGGGGTTTTTTTTTGGGGGGGGGGGGGAAACCCCAAAAAAAAACCCCGGAAAATGGGGGGGGGAAATTTTTTAAACCCCGGGGGGAAACCCCCCCCAAAAAACCCCCCAAAGGTTTTTTTTTTTAAAAAAAAGGGGGGGGGGCCCCCCAAAAAAAAAGAAAAAAAAAAATTTTTTTTTTGGGTTTTAATTTAAATTTAAAAACCCCCCCAAAAATTTAAAACCCTTTTTTTTTTTTTTTTTTAAAACCCCTTTTTGTTTCCTCCCGGCCCTTAAAGGGAAAAGGGCCGGGGGCCCCCCGGCCCCCCCAAAAAAAAAAACCCCCCCCTTTTTCCCCCCCGGGGTTTACCTTTTTTAAACCTTCCAAATTTTTCCCCCAAAAAAATTTTTTTTTCCCCCCCCGGGGGGGTTGGGCCTTTTTTTTTTAAAATTTTTTTTTTTGGGCCTTTAAATTTTTTTTTGGGGGTTTTTTAAAAAGGGGGAAAAAAAGGGGGGAAAAGGGAAAAAACCCCGGCCCCAAAAGGGAAAAATTTTTTTTTCCCAAAAAAATCCAAAATTTTTCCAAACAATTTTTTAAAAAAAAAAAAAAACCCCCCCGGGGGGGTTTGGGGGGTTTTGGGGGGGGAACCCCTTTTAAAGTTTTTCCCGGGGGGGGCCCTTTTTTTAAAAAAAAAAAGGGGCCCCCCCCCCCCCCCAATTCCCGGGGGGGTTTTTTTTTTTTCCCCCGGTTAAAAAATTTTTTTTTTTTTTAAAAAAAAATTTAAAAAAAATTTTCCAAAAAAAAAAACCCAAAACTTAAAAAAAACCCCCCCCGGAAAAAAAGGTTTTCCCCCTTTTAAAGGAAAAATTTGTTTTTTTTTTAAAAAAAAACCGGGAAAATTTTTCCCCTTTTTTATTTTTTAAAAAGGGGGGGGCCCCCCCCCTTTTTTTGCTACCATCTGAACTCCTTCATCTATTATTTGTGCCAATATGTTCCTCTACTGTAGTATTTTCACTATATTCTGCTTTCCTCATGATGCCATCTATTTTGTGAAGTGCACCAGTCCCTCCTGCAGCAAAACAACAAACCCACAACATGATGCTGCCACCCCCGTGTTTCACACTTTTTCTTCCAAACATAACAATGGTCATTATGGCGAAACAGTTCAAATTTAGTTTCGTCAGACCACAGAACATGTCTTCAGAAGTGTAGGTCTTTGTTCCTGTGTGCATTTGCAAACATTACTCTGGCTTTTATATGTTTCTTTTGGAGTAATGGCTTCTTCCTGGCAGAGTGGCCTTTCAGTCCATGTTGATACAGTACTCGTTTCACTGTGGATAATGACATAATCTCACCAGCTTCCGCCAGCATCTGCACAAGGTCTTTTGCTTTTGTTCTTGGGTTGATATGCACATGTTGGACCAAAGCATGTTCATCTCTGAAACACAGAACCCGTCTCCTTCCTGAGCGGTGTGATGGCAGGACATTCCCTTCTTGCTTGTACTTGCATATAATTGTTTGTACAGATGAATGAGGCACCTTCATGTATCTGTAAATTTCACCCAAGGATGATCCAAACTTGTGCAAGTCCACAATTCCCTTCCTAATAGCTTGGCTGATTTCTTTAGACTTTCCCATGATGTTACACACAGAAGTAGTGTGTTTCTGGTGTGAATAAAAAAAAATACATCCACAGATGTGTCTCTAATTGACTCAGATGTTACCAATAAAACTATCAAAAGCCTCCAAAAACATGACATCATCATATGGTCTTTCCCAAATTTTTAAAGGCAAAGTAATATTAGTGTATGTAAGCTTTTGACTTTGCAGAAAGTAATAAAAATGCCTTAAAAAGTCTCTCCTCATTTTTCTGGCATTTGGCAAATATAAATAATTTTGGTAATCCTAACTGACCTAAAACAGGTAAGGTTTATTCTGATTTCATGTCAGATAGTGAGAAAAACATGCATATGTGTTTTTTATGTAGTGTATGTAAACTTCTGGTTTTTACTGTATGTCATCTCTACTGATAAAGAAATGTGAGATGTAAGTCCAAAAGGCATTAAAAAGCAAGTTTTAGTTGAGATAACTTTCTGTGCCACAGTTTCATACTGCATAATAGCCAAGTTAAGTTTGTTATAAGTGTAGTCTACTAGCCTTTATAAAAATAACATTTCTACAGTTATACTTTATATTATATGCTCGTAACTGCCGGCTGTGGCAAGCAGTAAAATACATGTATACCAGGGAGTAAGTAGTGATAATGGCGATAGCAAAGCTGTAAATTACCCCGTAGCGGTTATGCAGTCTACTCTGATAGTCCCACCGTTGATCTGAACAGAAAGAACCTTCTACATACCTGCCATTTCTCCTCGCCTTCACTTGGCCCTCAAAGGGCTCAGTCAGCTGATTACCCCCTGCATATGATGTGTTCCATTATGGAATCATAACATCTACCTATAAATTATATGTCAGAATATAGAGACAAATAGACCACATAACAACCAAGTCATTTTGGCCTTAATGACTAAAATAATTTTTTTGCATTGCTTTTTCTAATTCTTTATTTGCAGTATAACAATGCTACAATGCAACTTAGGTCTTGTTTTTTACAGGACAATGCGTATTTTTATTTTTGGCTAACTATAAAGCAGCATTTGATTTGTAAGATTTTTCTAAGCATGGTTTTATTCATTTTTTGATGGTGTTGAAAGTAATAGTATGTGTAAAATTATTCTTTAGTTCGAGATGAGTGTAAGGATATATAACATGCACAGGATTTAGATGTTTTTGTGATTTGAATTGAAAAAAATAAAAAAAATATTTTTTGTAGTTATTTACATTATTTAAAAAAAATTAATCTCCCGAGGAAACTTAAATTTTAACTACTTTAATTTAAAATAGTATACGGTCATATTTCTATATTCATATCATATTTAAAATGTACAGCTGTCTGTTTGGAAATACTTGAGCTATGTCTTTGTTGTCTATAGACACCAATCAGAGCTCACCTTAGCAGTATATGAACCGAAAACTGAGCTGTGATTGGTTGCTATGGGCAACAAAGACAGTCTTGCTGCTAGACAGTTTTCATACATAAGGCCCAGTCTGTCTAGAGATCTCTGGGGGCCTGTATGAGTCCTAGGCTATTGTGAGAATTCAGTGAGAATTCAGAGAATCTTGTGATCCCGGCCGTTCAGCTCCCAGGAGGCCGCGCGATGTGATGACGTCATCGCGCGTCTGTTCCGCGACCTGTACCAGGAAACCAGCGGCCACTCCGGACCAGGTGAAGAGGAGGGGACAGCGGGTGAGTATTATTTTTATTTTTTTTTAAACTACTTACTGCCCCTGCCTGCCTGTAAGTGCCCCTGCCTACCTATATACTGCCCCTGCCTGCCTGTATACCGGCCCTGGCTACCTATACACTGCCCTGCCTGCCTATAAGTAGCCCTGCCTACCTATATTCTTCCCTTGCCTGCCTGTATACCGGCCCTGGCTGCCTATACACTGCCCTGCCTGCCTATAAGTAGCCCTGCCTACCTATATACTGCCCCTGCCTGCCTGTAGACCGGCCCTGGCTGCCTATGTGGCCCTGGCTGCCTATAAGTGGCCCTGCCTAGCTATATACTGCCCCTGCCTGCCTGTATACCGGCCCTGACTGCCTATATACTGACCCTGTGTGCCTATATACCGGCCCTGCCTGCCTACATACTGGTCCTGTCTGCCTACATACTGGCCCTTGCTGCCTATAAGTGGCCCTGCCTACCTACATACTGGCCCTGCCTACCTACATACTGGCCCTGCCTATATACTGGCCCTGCCTGCCTAATGGGGGTCTACCTATTTACATGCCACTTATCTGACATTTTTTAATTTCTAATTTTTAGGGTCTAACATACGCTGCTTGGGGAATTGATAGGAAAGTGCTGGAAAAGAGAGGAGTCTAAGATGTATTTGTGGAAAATTTTCTACGGGGACAAGTAGTGACGGGAGAAGAAGACATTGCATTCCGTACCGACAGAAAAAAACAGGAAGGGAAAACAACTAAACAGGGAAGAGTCATGGAGGGTTTGGGCCAGATGCAAAAGAAAAGGAGAAAAACAACTCCCATCAGAGATGGTTCTCTGTGAGTCCCTGCTGTCGGGGGTCATTTTACTTCTTTGTTGAGTCAATGGTGTTTCATGTGATGGTGACCTGACTACGGGTTTATCTGATTGGTGGGTTTTTAGGTTATGTTGGTGGTGTGTAAGTGGAGTGTAGGCTTTTTCCTGATTGTAAAGCAAGTGCACACCTGACTCTGTGAGAGGGGTTTCTCTGCACCACTTTTCCCTTTTTTGCTGTGTGCAGGGAGCTTTTCACAGAGCAGTTTTTGGTGCTTTTTTTTATGCGTTTTTTTTGTGCAGAAATGGACAGCATTAACTGCTCTGCCTTCTGCACAAAAACGCACCAAAAACACATAAAAAATGCACCAAAATGCTCCGTGGGAAAGCATCTTTATAGTGTAGTTTATTTTAGAAAGTGTCGAGGTGGATGAACAAGGGAAATTTTTTAAGCGGATATTGTATGTGGGCTGGTGGGGCTTTGTGCCAGGGCTGATTTTATCCCAGTCCGGCCCTGTATTGGTCATGATGTGGGCTATTTCAGCCCTGTGGTGTGTATGTGGTCATGGTGTGATTGTATTATATAGTCACTATTTAGTGGTGATATGTGGTGGTATTATTTAGTCACTATGTGGTGGTGTTATGTAGTGATATTTTTCAGTCACTATGTGGTGGTGATATATGGTCATGATTTTGTGGTATTATTCAGTCATCATATGGTGGTGATATATGGCAGTTTTATTCAGTCACTTTGTGGTGATGATATATTTTCATGATGTTGTGGTATTATTCATACACTATGTGGTAGAGATATGTGAACATGGTGTGGTGGTATTATTCAGTCACTTTGTGGTGATTACGCATGGCAGTATTATTCAATCACTTTGTGGTGAATATATGTTGTCATGATGTTGTGGTATTATTCATACACTATCTGGTGGAGATATGTGATCATGGTGTGGTGGTATTATTCAGTCACTCTGTGGTGGTGATATGTGGTCATTATGTGGTGCTATTGTTCAGTCACTATGTGGTCATAGTGTGGTGGTATTATTCAGTCACTGTGTGGTGGTGATATGTGGTTATGGTGTGGCGGTATTATTCAGTCACTATACTGGTGGTGATATGTGGCAGTATTAAGTCAATATGTGGTGGTGTTTTGCAGTGGTATTATTCAGTCACTATGTGGGGGTGATATGTGGTGGTATTATTCAGTCACTGTGTGGTGGGGAGGTGTGGAGATGATAAGTTGTAGTATTATTCAATTACTATTTGGTGGCGATATGTAGTCATGGTGATGTAGTATTATCCAGTCGCTATGTGGTGGTGATATGTAGTTATAATGTAGTGTTATTATTTAGTCAATATGTGGTGGTGACATGTAGTCATGATAATACAGTATTATTCAGTCACTATGTAATTTTGATATGTGGTTATAGTATGGTGGTATTGTCCAATCACTATGTGGTGGTTTTATGTGGTCATGATGTGAAGGTATTATTCAGTCACTATATGGAAATGATGTTGTGGTATATGGTGGTATTATTCAGTCACTGTGGTGGTGATATGTGGTCATGGTTTTGTTGGTATTATTCAATCACTATGTGGTGGTGATATATGGTCATGGTGTGGCAGAATTATATAGTCACTATTTAGTGGGGATATGTGGTGGAATTGTTCAGTCACTATGTGGTAATGTTATGTAGTGATATTATTCGGTCACTATGTGGTGGTATTATTCTGTCACTGTGTGATGGTGAGGATATGTTGCAGTGTTATTCAGTTACTATGTAGTGGCAATTTGTGGTCATGGTGAGGTAGTATTATCTAGTCGCTATAAGCAATAAAAGGAAACGAATTAAACTCACCACAACTTCAGTGACCCAGTTGCTTTCCAGAAAAAACTTTCCGCCCGGATCCGGGTTCCCGCCAAAGCCCAACAAATACCCCCCAAAATGTAATAAAAAATGGATCCAGCGGTAGGTGAAAAAAAGTGCTGTAATTTATTAAATCCAACGGGCAGCAGGGTACAGGACAGATAGTAAAAACCGACGTGTTTCGGGCCTAGAAAACCGCCCTTTCTCACGGATCCAGTCGCTATGTGGTGGTGATATTTGGTCATGATGAGGTGGTATTTTTCCCAGTCCACTATGTGGTGGTGATATGTGGTGGTTTTTTTTTAGTCTTTTATGTGGTGGTGATATGTATTGGTTTTAGTCACTATGTGGTGGTGATATGTGGTGGTATTATTCAGTCACTATTTGGTAGTGATATGTGGTCATGATGTGGTGATATGTAGAGGTTTTATTCAGTCACTGTGTGCTGGTGATATGTAGTGGTATTATTCAGTCACTATATGATGGTGATATCAGGTTATGGTGTGGAGGTATATTTCAGTCACCCTGTGGTTGGTGGTGATATGTGGTGGTATTATTCAGTCACTATGTGGTGATATGGGGTCATGGTGATGTGGTATTATTCAGTCCCTATGTGGTGGTGATATGTTTTCATGATGTTGTGGCATTATTTGATCTTTGTGTAGTTGTTTCATTGATATTATCAGTCTTGATTTAGTCAGTAACAATACAATGATATTTGCTCACTGTATAGCTCTATTATGTGGTCACTCTATGACCATTAGGTAGAGGTATCATCCATAGATTGATGTATATCTCATATATTATGTTATATAACTACATCTTTATAGATCCAGTAATGCAGCTAGTGTGTTGGTGCTGGTCTTCTGGAGGAAGTTGGGTATGATTAGGTGTTTTTGGATATGTTTAGAGCCATGACTTGATGTGATGCTATGTGATTGTGTGTGTTTAGCGATGTGGCCTAGTATGATGTCATGTGATTGGGTGTTGCGATTGGCGTTGGCCTAAGAGGGACCTCTTTGCATTTGCAAATTCCCAATTGTATCTGACCTTTTTCTCCCCTTCATATTCTCATCTTTAATATAATGTAATCAAACCTGTTACTCTTGTACTAGAGAGACTCCCACTCCCAGGTCCATAAACATTTTTATTTTTGTTCTGAAAAACTTAAAAAAAACCTTAAAAACATACATATAAATAACAAAAGTAAATTCATGTTACATCACAAAGTAAAGCATCATGTGTCCACATATAAGTTACATATAATTTGTAAGCAAAATAAACATAGGTAATCACAGAGAAGAACTTTGACCAATATATACAAAGCATAAAGCTGATATTTACATATTTACATAACATTTAGAAGACGTTTTTCAAAGTTGCAAGTTCCATCTGCTTAAAACCCAGGGTTTTGGCAAGCATTAAGTAATAAAGATAGAGTCAACTGAAGAACATTTTGGTGAGGTAGACTAATGGCATTCTTTTATAACAAGTAAGTGTTGCTTGACTTCCACAGGACGCTCTTAATGCAATTAACTGAAATCCGTAGGGTCCTCTTCTCTCCTGGGTTGGTCACATCACCCAGGCCATACAAAACCACTTCATGGTAAACATTAATTTAACAAAAAATATCTCAAAGTACAAACCTGCCATATCCTGTCACTCCACTGATCCTCCCATATATAGCTCTTGCTAGCATTGGGACATCATCTCATATCTAATAACCCTGTTATGGGAAGCCTGATATGTCATAATAACAACTAGCAACTGTTTATTAATTATGTTATGGTATGGGGTGCAATGAAAATCATATGGATAAGAACTTGCTATTGGTTAAGGTTCCAGAACACAAATATATCTTAAAGTGTTCTGGAAGGTTTTAACCATGAGCTGTTATGTTCTCTTTACTGATAACAAAAATGTGAGATGTCAGCTCCTCACAACATATACAGTAATACCATGCACATTATGTCTGGAGTGCCCTAATCTCTATTTGGCTCATTCTGCCTAAAGCAGAGAGACCGCCCGAAAAGGCCGACCCTGCATTGACACCTATCCTGAACAAACCCTGGTCTTAAACAGGGAGCACGCAGACAACATACAAAAGACAAAAAGGGCACAAAGAAAACAAAAAACAAACAGTTAAACAAGGTCAGACGAGCCGAGGTCAAGTCAGAAGACAATGTAGTACAAAATCTTTAAACAGGAAATTAACCGAGATCCAAAACCAGAGAAACGCATACTATATAGAAAAACTCACAGAGACTAAAACTAGGACACAGAAGCAATCACAGGCACTGAAATAACAATAACAGATGTTATAAAATACCCCGCCCCAGTCAGGGATTGGAATTAACCCCCTGAGGCTCTGTTCCAAACCCAGACTGAAGGTCAGACAGGTACCTCATAAAAGAATGGACACACATTGTTGACACATTGTTAATATAACATTCTTGATTATATACATTTATACTATTATTACAATATCACTAATCCATATATGTATGGATGTAGCAAGGTTTATTTGGCAGTGATATCTTACTGGGCAATGTTTTCTGATCTTAGATCACATATCACTTACCTATATATGTAGCAAACTAACCCTTATTAAAGGATATTTCTACAATTATACTCTGTATAACATGTTTGTATCTGCCAGCTTACGGAATCTCAGGTAGGCAAACATTAAAAATAGATGTTTACCAGGGGAGTAACTAAATATAATGCCAATAGCAAAACTGTAAATGAAGCCTGTCTGACATGATCAGTTTCAGCAGCAAGTTCAGGAAATGTATCTTTTCCTCCGTTTCTTGGTCTTTCAGCCTCTGCATTATTCATTCCTTCTCATCTTCTTATTTGTACCTAATTTTTCTCTACACCTCAATAGTAGCACTCCTGCTCCTTCTCCCGAGGCAGTACCACAGGGATCACTACTACCCCTCATCATTAATGCTTCATTACCAAAAAAGGCAGGACCCCTCAGTAGCTCTGCTGACTCTGACTAATGGTCTCACCCTTGTATGTGAACTACTTCTACATACCTGCTATCCCTATTGGCATTGTGACATAATTACGATGTTATAATATGTTTATTTTGATGTGTTCTCTTTGGATGGATTCATATTTGCATTGGAGGTTCTGTTTGAAATTTCTGTTGCATGTTTCATCAGGAATGAAAGAAAAAATAGCACAGCGTGCTGTGCTTTTTTCCGTTAAAACAATGGACACCATGGCTGAAACCAGACAGACCCCATTGTAGTCAATGGATTTCGTCAGGTGCAGTTCGTGTCCGTTGGTAAATGGATCCAGTCACACCTCTACAACGGAAGTTCTGAACAGAACCTCTGACACAGATGTAAATCCACCTTTATGGAAACATAAGAACAGATACTATGAATTAAGTTATGTTATTATTACTACACAGTCTATTAAAATGTAATATTTTTCTTAAAGATTTTTTAAACATTTGCCAATAAATGTAAACCAATAACTGGTATATAACATAACAGTGACTGCATTTCTTTAACATGCTACTACACATTTTATTTATTATCTATTAGAATATTAAGTAAAATGCTATTTGTCACCCACTTCACATGATGCCATTGCTATCAAGATTTAGGGCCTCATGTATGAAAACGGTCAAGGTCTAAGATTTTTTTCACCCATAGCAACCAATCAGAGCTTCCCTTTTATTTCATATAGTTTTATGAAAAAATTAAAGGGGGTCTGTGACTGGTTGCTATAGGCAACAAAGAAAGCATTTGACTTAAACAGTTTTCATACATGTCCTCCTCAGTCCCTTTGCTGAAAATCTTTGAAGGGCTTCATAGCTTAAACCTGTGCCAGGGTCAATGGAATGGTCTGTTCCTGTGTCCAAAGGATTCATGATCCTGTCTGTGGAATAGATGCTTCCAGTTCTGGATATTGTACATCTGTTACCTTCACAAGCTCATCCTCTGTGTGCTGGTTTTGAAGCTTGACTGTGGCTTTGTGGGGATGGCATCTACTGGAATCATTTAAAGTGAATATTATGCTGCTCTGGCCAGTTTGTGTGATTATTTCTTTTATGCTTTCATATATCGTGTACATTTGTTGATGCATATCTTGTGTATCGCTCTGTTGTTGATTACAATGGTTTGTTCATTGTATCCTATTCTATATTTTTAATCACATCTTTATTCTATTTATGTTCCTAGATAAATTGTTTTACTCTTTATGTTCTTGGGTGGATAGCTATATTTTCACTGTAAGGCAATGTTCACACGGCTTATTGCCGACGTAATTGCGGGGACGGATTTTGCCCCGCAATTACGCCGGCAGCCGTGCAGCGGGACGGGGGGCCGGCAGCTCGCCGGCCCCATAGACATTAATTATTCACGGCGTGTACACGCCGTAAATAATGTGCATGTCACTTTCTCCCCCCCTCAGCGTATTCACCGAGGGGGGAGAAGAGACGGAATCCATAGTTCTCTATGAGAGCAGTGGATTACCGTATTTACTGGGACGGATTCCAGCCGTACTGCAGCGCAAATACGGCACGCAATACGGCTGAAATCCGTCCCAGAATAAGCCGTGTGAACGAGGCCTAATAGGTACCTGGAAGATTTTGTGCAAGGTTTAACTTATCTTTTGTATTTGGTATGTTTGAGACATCACAGTTACCGTTTATGGTACACTGAGGTATGTAAGTTTAAAGCAAGTCCACTTGTATTCACTTTACCATGTGCATTAAGTAAAGCTTTTTCTGCAAGCTGAAAGAAATCCAAGGTCAAGGTTGTTATGCCTGCCCTGTAAGTAAACTCATTGGACACAGCTAGTAGCTGTGGAACTACAAGTGCCAGCATTCCACAGCAGCACATGAGGGACAGAAAGTGAAGTGAAATCTTATGAATAGGGGCACAGATAGACAATTTAAAAAAACAAAACAAAAAAACAGGTGTTAACTCTTCACTGCACTATTCAACTTAATTTTTATTTTTTTTTGCTGAAGTTGCATTTAATAAATGCACCTGTTCTGACTTACAAATTCAACTTAAGAACAAACCTACCTATCCTGTTCGTAACCTGGTGATCAGTTGTATAAATCTGATAGAACATATGAAAGGGAGATGTCTAAAAGGGTTTGCCAACTCCATAATCTAATATTTTTGATGAAGAATACCTCAGTTGCCTGCCCCTCCAAATAACTGGTGTTTAGTTTGTTGAACACATACACTGGCGATCGAAAGTAGAGAACAATTTATGAACATTTGATTTTACCAAAAATAATTAAATACTTTAAGGCCTCGTTCACACGGCTTATTCTGCGACTGATTGCAGCCGTACTGCGTGCCGTATTTGCGCTGCAGTACGGCTCCAATCCATCCCAGTAACTACGGTAATCCACAGTTCTCAGAGAGAACTATGGATTCCGTCTCTCCTCCCCCCTTGGCGAATCCGCTGCGGGGGAGATAAGTGACATGCACATTATTTACGGCGTGTACGCGCCGTAGACAATGACAGTTTATGGGGCCGGTGAGCTGCCGTCTCCCCGCCCCCGCTGCACGGTTACCGGCGTAATTGCGGGGCGAAATCTGTCCCCGCAATTACCTCGGCAATAAGCCGTGTGAACCTTGCCTAAGTGACGTACGGGTCAGGTGTGGTAGGATTGTAACCATTGTACTTTGCCTATTATTTTTTATATATTCACTTGTATTTCTTACCTTTTCCAGGTTTTCATTTAAATTCATATCACCTGAAATGTACATTGTTCATGGTTATAGTTTTAGTGCCTTTATTTATTTTTGTATTTTTTTGTATTTCTTTTTCTGATTTATTCAATATAGGATATACTTTTTTTTTTTTTTTTTTGGTGTATCGGTCCTGGAAATACTGCAATACTAGGCAATGCGTGGAGTGGACAGAGCAAACTCTACTTCCCGGCTAAAAATCCATTTAATATAGGGTCCTCAGATAGGGGATGTATCTATTTTTTGGTATTTATGTTTTGTTTCCTTTCTTTGATGTACGCAATTCTATAGTTGTTTCTTATGTGTGGTTTGGTAAATATACCGTATATTTCCTTTTTTTTGTGGTCCTATTTTGTCTTGGTGTATTGATATTATATTTCTTAGTAGACCTATATGGAGACATACCACTATAGTATTATTAAAGTATAATAGTATAGGTAGTAAAGTATAATAAAAAGCAAACATTTTCATTGAAACATAATTTAAATTTTAGTCATTAGTGAATCTCTCAGAAATGATGAGCAGTCTAAATATTGATTCAGTTCTACCAATTCTTTTAAATGGATGCAAATCTATAAAATAATGGAATCACTTTTGACATAGATTTGCCATTTGTATATCTCTAAATTAGATCTCGGTATCTGCAGTCCTAGCTATTGTAGCAATTAATTGTGCAATGATTATACATTAAGAAATTAGAATATTACTGCAAGAAGGATAATAATGAGGAAAACAATTTCTGCATTGCAGTGAGCGCCAAGTTCCTAAAATGTCTTAAAAAGCCAGAAGCAAAATGACCTTTCTCACTGTTTCTCCATATGTGGATGTTGATGCTTATCAGATGTAATAAACTCTGGGGGCCTTATGTATAAAAACTGTCTAGCCATAAGACTGTCTTGGTTGCCCATAGCAACCAATCAGAGCTCAGCTTTTATTTTTCCAGAGCACTATATGAAATGAAAGCTGAGCTCTGGTTGCTATGGGCAACAAAGATAGTCTAACTGCTAGACAGTTTTCATACATAGGGCCCTAAAGGTGCTAGTACCTGGGAGACATGATGACAGCAAATAAACCAGTAAATATATTTATTACACAAGTTTACATTATTTGGTTGGCCCTATGCTTTTACTCTCCCACAATATACCTGCTTCTATGTCTTGAGAGATGTGATATGTAACTCAGCGTGAGCATGTGGCATGATTTGTAAAATTTGAAGATCTTTCCACTACTGTAAATTTCTCAGTCAGTTTGCTCCCTCTGCTGCTTAAACTGGAAAATACCGCTGAACCAGTCAGATCATCCTTGTTTTCAGGATTGAAAAGGTTGCGTCAGATGAGTGCCTCTTATTCTTTGGACAAGGATTCCTTTATGATTGCTTTCAACAGTGTGACAAAAGTAAACTTTTCGTAATGTGTTACCTTATGGATATGATACTTTACTTGATAGTGGTGGTTCATCTGTACATTGACCGCCTAACAAAAGAACCATGTTATTATGTGTAGTAATATGCATAGTTGCCAACTTTTGAAAGTTGAAAAGCAGGAGATTGAAGAGGGTGCAAAAATTTTGCATGGACACGCCCATCTTGTTGCTGTGCCACGCCCCTTCAAAAGCCACACCCACTCCACCTAACTACATAACGGCTTTGGAAGAAAGCCAGGTAGATGCCCCCTCTAGCCAGGTAGTGCCCTCATAGCCAGGTAATAGCCCCCCATAACCAGGTAGTGCCCCTTACAGGCAGGTAGATGCCCCTTGTAGCCAAGTAGATTTCCCCTTGAGCCAGGTAAGTTTCCCCCTTTGTAGCCAGGTAGGGCCCCCTTTGTTGTAGCCAGGTAGAGGCCCCCTTTGTTGTAGCCAGGTAGAGGCCCCCTTTGTTGTAGCCAAGTAGTTGCTCCTCTTGTTGTAGCCAGGTAGTCGCCCCCCTTGTTATAGCCAGGTAGCCCCCCTTGTTATAGCCAGGTAGCCACCCTTGTTATAGCCAAGGTAGCCCCCCTTGTTATAACCAGGTAGCCACCCTTGTTATAGCCAGGTAGATCCCCCCTATAGCTAATAAAAATATAAAATAATAAAAGTCACTTACCTCACCAGGCTCCCTGCAGCTCCGGGGCATCCCCGGCCGATTTTCCCCAGGTCGCAGGTGGAGTGAGTGCAGCTGCGCATCACACCCCCTGCGACGCTGATCTGTATGTACAGCACACACCGGTGCAGTACATACAGTGGGAGAAGGGAGGCTGCAACGGCCGCTTCACCCGCCTTTAGGAGCGGCCCAGCGGCGCTAGAGTAGCGCACTAGCACTACTCTAGCGCCGCTGTAATTTAAAGAACCCCCGCTGACTGCTGGCGGCGGGAGGAATGCCAACTCTGCCTGGAGGGCGGGGGGGGGGGGGGAGACAACCCATAGCGGGGAACCCCCCCCCCAAAAGCGGGAGAGTTGGCATGTATGGTAATATGTAGTCTGTCAACTATGTCTAGTATGGTTAAGGGTGCTTTCACACGGCGCAGTTTTAACTGTGCTCCAATTAAACTGCCTTTATTACCAGAAAGTTTTTTTCACTCATCTAAACTGTTTGTAAAGTGAGTAATCAATTAGTGTGTTTGTAAGCGTGTGTTCACATGGCGTAATTGTGGCACGTATTTAGCTGCATATAAAGCGCAAATGCGTGGCAAAATGTGCGCCGCAATTACGGTAATTCATAGCTCTCACACAGAACTATGAGTTACGCCTCAATTCCAGATTTGAATTGGGGCCCTGAAGAAGGGGACATTTCAGTCCCATCTACGTATTTAATAGTGGGGGGGGTTAGTGGGCTTCCTCAAGGATTTGACCGTTAAAAATTTTTAATCACTTGAAAAAAAAACTTGAGCCCAGGAAGAAACACTTTTGAAAAAACTGGAAAAAATTTTTAAAGTGGATTACAGTCAGATTGGACGCTGATTCTGAGGCAGATTCAGTGCTGAATCCATGCCAGAATCAGCGTCCAAATCAGCCATGTAAATGTACCCTTATATTGCAGAACAGTGTAAAATAATTGCGCTCCTATTACACCCTGCTTAATATGAGTAGTAAAATGGCAGAAATCACCATAGTATTAACACGTGGTTTAAAATATACAGTTGAAACCAGAAGTTTAGATACACTATAAAAAAAGATGCATATGCATGTTTTTCTCACTATCTAACATGAAATCAGAATAAATCTTACCTGTTTTAGGTCAATTAGGATTACCAAAATTATTTATATTTGCCAAATGCTAGAATAATGAGAGAGAGAATTTTTAAGGGTTTTATTATTTTCTGTAAAGTCAAACGTTTACATACACTAGGATTACTACGCCTTTAAACTATTTGGGACAGTCCATTTGATGATGTCATGTATTTGGAAGCTTCTGATACGTTTATTAGAAACAACTGAGTTAATTAGAGACACTCCTGTGGATGTATTTTATAGCACACCAGAAATGCACTGTTTCTGTGTGTAACATCCTGGGAAAGTCTAAAGAAATCAGACAAGATATCAGGAAGAGAATTGTGGACTTTAACAAGTCTGGTTCATCCTTTGGTGCAATTTCGAGATGCCTGAAGGTGCCTTGTTCATCTGTAAAAACAACTTTAAGTACAAACAAGATGAGAATGTCCAGCCATCATACCACTCTGGAAGGGAACGTGTTCTGTGTAACAGAGACAAATGTGCTTTGGTCTAACATGGGCATACCAACCTAAGAACAAAAGCAAAATACCTTGTGAAGATGCTGGCGGAAGCTGATAAGATTGTATTCACAGTGAAACGAGCATTGTATCAACATGGGCTGAAAGGCCACTCTGCCAGGAAGAAGCTATTACTCCAAGAGAAACATATAAACGCCAGATTAATGTTTGCAAATGCACACAGGAACAAAAAACTACATTTTTTGGAGACATGTCCTGTGGTCTGATGAAATTAAAATTAAACACGGGGGGTGGCAACATCATGTTGTGGGTTTGGTTTGCTGCAAGAGGGACCGGGGCACCTCACAAAATAGATGGCATCATGAGGAAAGAAGATTATGTGGCAATACTGAAACAACATCTCAAGACATCAGCCGGTAAGTTAAAGCTTGGGTGGAAATAGGTCTTCCAAATTGACAATGACTTGAAGCATACTGCCAAACTGGTTACAAAGTGGCTTAAGGATAACCAAGTCAATGTTTTGGAGTGGCCTTCACTGATCTCAATCCTATTGAAAATGGGCAAAGCTGAAAAGGCAGGTGTGAGCAATACAACATACAAACATGGCTCAGTTACACCAGTTCCGTCAGGAAGAATGGGCCAAAATTGTTCCCAACTATTGTGAGAAGCTTGTGGAAAGTCATACAGTTTAAGGGTAATGCTACGAAATACTAATGAAATGGATGTAAACTTTTGACTTTGCAGAAAGTAATAAAAATACCTTAAAAATTCTCTCTCTCTCATTATTCTGGCATTTTGCAAATATAAATGATTTTGGTAATCCTATTTGACCTAAAACAGGTAAGGTTTATTCTTATTTCATTTTCAGATATTTAGAAAAACATCTATATGCATATATAGTGTATGTAAACTTCTGGTTTCAACTGTAACTTTTAATTATGTCATATCTAAAATCATTTTTTCAATTATTAGTCATCAGTAAGTTTAGACAACAGATATCCAAAGAAACTGTTGTGTAGAAGTTTAAAGCCAGATTTGGATACAAAAAGATTTCCCGAACTTTAAACATCCCAGGAGCACTGTGCAAGCGATCATATTGAAATGGAAGGAGTATCAGACCACTGCAAATCTACCAAGCCCCGGCCGTCTCTCTAAACTTTCATCTCAAACAAGGAGAAGACTGATCCAAGGTACAGCCAAGAGGCCCATGATCACTCTGGATGAACTGCAGAGATCTACAGCTGAGGTGGGAGAATCTGTTCATAGGACAACAATCAGTCGTACACTGCACAAATGTGGCCCCTTTTTGGAAGAAATGGCAAGAAGAAAGCCATTTCTCAAAAAATAATCATAAAAAGTCTTGTTTAAAGTTTGCCACAAGCCACCTGGGGGACAAACCCAAAAATGTGGAAGAAGGGGCTCTGGTCAGATGAAACCAACATCCATCTTTTTGGCCACAATGCAAAATGATATGTTTGGCGTAAAAGCAACACAGCTCATCCCCACCATGAAGACACCATCCCCACTGTCAAACATGGTTTGGGCCTGCTTTTCTTCAGCAGGGACAGGGAAGATGGTTAAAATTGATGGGAAGATGGATGGAGCCAATACAGGGGCCATTCTGGAAGAAAACCTGTTGGAGTCTGCAAAAGACCTGAGACTGGGACGGAGATTTATCTTCCAACAAGACAATGATCCCAAATATAAAGCAAAATCTACAGTGGAATGGTTCACAAATAAACGTATCCAGGTGTTAGAATGGCCAAGTCACAGTCCAGACCTGAATCCAATCGAGAATCTGTGGAAAGAGCTTAAAACTGCTGTTCACAAACGCTCTCCATCCAACCTCACTGAGCTCCAGCTGTGCGCCAAGGACGAATGGACAAGAATTTCAGTCTCTCGATGTGCAAAACTGATAGACATACCCCAAACGACTTGCAGCTGTAATCGCAGCAAAAGGTGACGCTACAAAGTATTAACTTAAGGGGGCCGAATAATATTGCATGCCCCACTTTTCATTTTTTTTTCTTTACAACAGTTTAAAATATCCAATACATTTTGTTGCACTTCACAATTGTGTCCCACTTGTTGATTCTCCACAAAAAAATTAAAATTTTATATCCTTATGTTTGAAGCCTGAAATGTGGCAAAAGATTGAAAAGTTCAAGGGGGACGAATACTTTCGCAAGGTACTGTAAATAAATCTCCCCATTATGCAACTCAATCTCACACCTAAATATAGAGCAGGGTCATTGCCCAAAAAAGGCGGCCCCGCACCAGTCCTATTGACCCTGGGACACCCTGCAATAACCCTATCACCACAGTGTATTACTCTTGTACTAGCAAATATTACCAGATATACCTAAACAAAAGTCTGTTATACATGCATAAAAAAAGGAAAAAGGAGGGGAACAAATATAAGGTGATTACATAACAGACCTTTCAAAGAAAATAACCAACCGGTCCACCATTCCAGACCAGAATGCCCCACAGGTTCCGTCAATCCAGACTTAAGGCCACAATGGGCTATCCTGGATAATGCTGTAAGATGGCAGCCATGAAGACTTTTGGATATCATGACAACCAGTCGGCATCCATTTTCCGGGGGACCGACTGGTGACTGGAATGCGGTGCAGCACTGTTTTTCAATCTCTTAGATGCTGTGGCATCCAAGGTAGAGTATAAAAAAACGGGATTGGAGATAACTATGATCCAACTGTTCTGGCTGTAACTAAAAGCAAGTACTACATATATATAGTTACATAGTTACATAGTTTGTAAGGCGGAAAAGACAAGACGTCCACCCAGTTCAGCTTATTTTGCTAAAGTGTTGCTAAAGTGTTGATCCAGAGGAAAGCAATAAACCCCAATGGGGTAGAAGCCAATTGTCCTCATTTTAGGGAAAAAAATTCCTTCCTGAATCCAATCTGGTATTTGGAAAAATCCCTGGATCAACGACCCTTCTCCAGAATCCTAGTCACTATAACTTGTTATATTATTACAAAACGTAATAAAGCTGTGCACATCTAAGATATATTCTGAAAAACGCAAGCATAGGTGCACACTGAAAAGGCAATATATACATCTAACACAAATATCAGTGGCACACTAAAAACTAAGTAAAACCTCAAGGTATATAGGAATATTGGAAATGCATTACTGCTAAGGAAAATATGAAAAACCTGGGACTCTTAGTTTACAGTATTTGATCAAAGATTGTATTAAGCTCACCTCCCAAAACGTCAACGTTCCTACCATACCCTGAAGTTGCAGTCTGGATTGACGCCTAGTGAGGTAACATGTTTAGTGTAGGGACTCACCTGCTCTGGGATCCCCTTGACGTTTTGGGAGGTGAGCTTAATACAATCTTTGATCAAATACTGTAAACTAAGAGTCCCAGGTTTTTCATATTTTCCTTAGCAGTAATGCATTTCCAATATTCCTATATACCTTGAGGTTTTACTTAGTTTTTAGTGTGCAACTGATATTTGTGTTAGTTGTTATATTATTACACTCCAGAAATGCATCCAAACCCTTTTTGTACTCTGTAATTGAATTCACCATGACCAGTTCCTCTGGCAGAGAGTTCCACAGTCTCACTGCTCTAACAGTAAAGAATCCCTTTCTATGTTTATGTATAAACTTTTGTTCCTCAAGACGTAGAGGATGCCCCCTTGTTCTAGATACAGTCCTGGGTATAAATAAATCTTGAGAGAGATTTAAACATATTTATTATATCCCCCCAAGTCTTTTCTCTAAACTAAATAACCCCAATCTTGCTAATCTTTCTGGGTATTGTAGTTCACCCAGTCCTTTTATTATTTTTGTTGTCCGCCTTTGTACCTGTTCAAGCTCTAAAATGTCTTTCCTGTGCACTGTTGCCCATAACTTTACACAATATTCCATGTGTGGTATAACCAGTGACTTATATAATGGGATAATAATGTTCTCATCTTGTGCATCTATGCCCCTTTTAATACACCCCATGATCCTGTTTGCCTTGGCAGCTGCTGCCTGACACTGGCTGCTACAATTAAGTTTACTGTCCACCAGGATTCCCAAATCCTTCTCCATGTCACTTTTACCCAGCGTTTTTCCATTTAACATGTAGTCATGTAATGAATTTTTCCTCCCCATGTGCATAATCTTGCATTTATCTGTGTTAAACTTCATCTGCCACTTCTCTGCCCAGGACTCCAACTTATCCATATCCCTTTGTAAAAACACATTTTCCTCTATTGTGTTGATTACTTTACAGAGCTTAGTATCATCTGTAAAGATTGATATTCTACTGTGCAATCCATGTGTAAGATCGTTAATGAAAATGTTAAAGAGGATAGGGCCCAATGCTGAGCCCTGTGGTACCCCACTAGTTACAGGGATCCAGTCTGAGTATGTACCATTAATCACCACCCTTTGTTTTCTATCTCTGAGCCAGTTGTTAACCCACTTGCACACATCTTCCCCCAGTCCAAGCATTCTCATTTTACTTACCAACCTTTTATGTGTAACAGTATAAAATGCTTTAGCAAAATCTAGATATATGACATCCAGTGCCTCACCCCGATCCAGTCTAGAACTAACTTCCTCATAGAAGTTTGACAGGACCGATCCTTCATAAACCCATGCTGGAACGGCGTTATACATTTATTTTCAAACATTTTACCAACAACAGAGGTTAAACTCATCGGCCTGTAGTTTCCAGGATCACTTTTTGACCCCTTTTTGAATATTGGCACCACATTTGCTATGCGCCAGTCCTTTGGGACATACCCCATTATTAGACAGTCCATAAATATTAAGAATAGGGGCCTCTCTATGACATCACTTAACTCCCTTAGGACACGGGGGTGTATACCATCAGGACCTGGGGATTTGTCTATTTTAAGCTTCCTAAGGCGGAGCTGTACATCTGGGTTAGACAAGCAACACTTAAGTTGGAGTTTACCTCATCCCTCTGTTCATTAACAGGAAGGTCATCCTCCTCAGTAAATACTGTGGAGAAAAAATTGTTTAGCAGGTTTGCTTTTTTCTTGTCGCCCTCTACAGTCTCTCCCTCAATACTTTTCAAAAGGCCAACATTTTCTGTTTTAATCTTTTTACTGTTTATATAGTTAAAAAATATTTTGGGGTTATTTTTACTTTCTATAGCAATATGTCTTTCTGTTTCCAGCTTTTCTGCCTTTATAATTTTTTTTACATATTTTATATGGAGCAGGTTCAGCAAGTAAGCCTGCTTCATACTCTTTTTTGGACATCAAGATGTACAATTACATCATTAGAGATGGGCGAATTTCTCAAAAATTTGATTCGCCGAGTTCGCCGAATTTTCCGACAAAAATCGTTTTGGTCTGAATTACTTCAGGACGAATTGCATTAAAAAACAGCTATTTCCAGGCTTCTATATCACTGCAAAATTATAATCCCTGTTAAAACATAACTTTTACTTAAATCATCTAAAATTATACTTCCTAAACCCCTATATACTACCACAACACACCTAAATGATACAGCATACTAAATATCATCCATCAGTGGAGTAATCGCCCTGATGAAGGGCGGCTCCGCTTTAATGACAGATAATATCACTGTATACGTATATTATAATTCTTTAATCACAGCTATCCCAACGCGTTTCCCCCATGTAATTTTGGGTTCATCAGGGGATTAAAAAAAAACTCCTCTCGCTGTGGAATAAGAATACGCTATATACAACGCATATACAATCTATCTATGACGGATATATCACCACTATGGGTGAGATAGAAAAAGTGATACTTAGCTTAGAAGCTGCCAGGTATAAAGTGATAATCCTCGCAGCCCCTTTGGTATGCTGGCACCCAGGATAGAAGGGATACAGAATGATTCATTTCTGCCTCCCTTAAATACCTTACTTGGCCCTTTAGATGTATAACAATACAGCCCCTAACACTTCAGTATTAATGTATATTGTTTTATACCTATTGCCGGGTTCTACTTAACATGTGCGCATATCCCCCTGCCTTTACTCAGTCTGGCGTTCGGAAGTTGTACTGCGCATGACCGGAACTAGATAAAATGTAATTTCGATTCACTTCAGCGAAAGCAAAACTACGCCTGCACAGAACCCCACACTATCACGGCGCAGTCCGGCGTCTCAAGAAACGCTCTGCGCATGTCAGGAAAAAGGCGCCCGGCAAATGCGCGCAATCAAATCCGGGCATAACTCTCGGCGCCGTACATATTACATCGCTTTCATTTAGAAAGACAACACTAGTCACTTCCGGTCAGCGCCACCGGAAACCAAACCACATGCATCCGGCAGCCGAATCAATCTCCATACTAAGGTCAAACCGCGCACACGACTGTCCGCACAGAACGCCAATTGCTGCTAAGCAGCCCCAAATTTCTTAAAGTGGCCGTCTGTATAACGGATGTCTAGAGTGTAACATGGGCGTTTAATTCAGGGTCAAATAAATTCGGGGTACAAAAATTCATTGTCTTAAGCTGACATAGATTATCAGACTATAAGTAATCAATGAATATAATGAAAAATGTAATGATATAATAATGATACATAAAGTACGGTCAGCTTTGCAAAATCAATATTGGTCCTCTGTGAAGAGTACGAACGAAACAGAGCAGAATAAACAGACCCAAGTACGAGCCTACTCAATAAAACATCCAAATTGCAAAGTCTCATTAAGGCCCTTTTTTTTTTTTTTTGAATCCCCTGATGAACCCTAAATTACATGGGGGAAACGCGTTGGGATAGCTGTGATTAAAGAATTAAAAAACTTTATACAGGATATTATCTGTCAAAAGGGGAGCCCCCCTTCATCAGGGCATTACTAAAATGTGATGTATTTTAGGATCCCTGTCCCCTTTAGGGTTTGTGGTAGTATATAGGGGTTTAGGAAGTATAATTTAGATGATTTAAGTAAAATTATTTTTAACAGGGATTTAATTTTGCAGTGATATAGGCCAAAATCCTCTGTTAAAAATAAAATTTGTATATTCCGGGCTTCACAAGCCTGTAGGTGCTGTAAAAACGTTGTGCCATGCTTAAATTCAGAGGCTTGGTTTGGTTTTCATATGTTTTTGTTTTTTTAGTATGCACCATATGACCGCCGCTCTTAGAATGCTTCACTATAAAATCCCGGGGCACTTAAAGGGGCAAAAACTCCCAAAAATAAGCGGAATGTAGCCTGAAAAGTCATGCACGCCACGGAAAAAAAAAGCGGGGGCTAGGTGGCAACACCTTTAGGGCCACAGATGGCACGTGAAGAGTTGGAGGTGACACCAGCCATAGCACATAGGTAAGATGGCACAATGCACTGGAGGTGGCAAAACAGGAGTAGGGGCCCCAGAGTGGCACAATCAAGGTGGGGTCACGGCAGGGGGCAACAGCAGTAGCAAAGGTAGACAGTGGACAATGAAACCATTAGGGGCCGAAGCACCACCGCAGCATGAGGTCAGACAGTGGCACAAAAAATTCTGGAGGGGGCAAAAAAGGAGTAGGCAACAGAGTGGCACAATGACAGAGTTTGGAGGTTTAGGAGGGGGCCCGCAGAGGTAAGACTGGCACAATGACACAGTGGGGGGCATGGCACAGCCACGCAAAGCAAGTCAGACGGGCACAAGACAGAGGGGAGGTCACGGAGCAGCAGCAGCATAGGGAAAAGTGGCACTGACACATGGGAGGGGGGGACGGGAGCTGCCCCAGAGCAGCAGAGGGCAGACAGGGACAATGAATTCTGGGGTGGCAAAAACAGAAGTAGGCCACTATTTGGCACAATAACAAGTGTGGAGGGCATGGCAGGAGCAAAAAGCAGCAGCATGAGGTCAACAAGGGACAATGACAGAGTGGAGTCACGGGCAGCAGCCAAAAGCAGCATGAGGGGCAGACAATGGCACAAGACATTTGGGGGGGTGGCAAAAACAGGGGTAGGTCAAGAGTGGCACAATGACAGAGTAGAGGTCATGGCAGGAGCAACAGCACAGCAGAGGGCAACAAGCACAATGACACAAATGGGAGGTCACGGCAGCACAACAACAGCAGCACAACAGAGGTCAAAAGGGGGTAAATTTGACACAGTGTGGAGGTCACGGAACCAGAAACAACCGCAGCAGATGAGGTCAGAGATTGTCAGGACACAGGGGAGGTCACGGCCCCAGCAACAGCAGCAGCAGGGGGTCCTAAGTGACCAATGACAGGTGGGAGGTTTGGCAAAAACAGTCCCGGTAAAAAGGTGGGGCGATGGGAAATTGGCAACAATGTGTGGCATCAGGCGGAGGGCAAAATAGTGGTTGAGGCAGTATTTGAACCAAACTCATTTCTAAAAGTTTTGGTGGGCGTCATGGTGAGAAATCTGACCCCTAAGGCATTGGTGTGTAAAATCCTGGCTGTCCACGCCTGATTCCCTTTTTGACAAAGGTCAGTCTTTCCACATTTCCCCGGGGGCAAGCGGTTCTCCTTGGGGAAAAACGATGGCCCCCCCCGCACTAAAACCCCTGCTCTGGCCACACTAGGCCGGGCAGGACAGTTTTCCCCTGCAAACTCGGAAAGTTGCGCCACACATCCTTTGGCTCCACATGCAGGGGAACTTTAAGGGGTGCAAGTGCTGTCCTGGCCACCATTTTGGGTTCAGGGTTACTCCAGGTCCTGCGCTGCTGCGCTCGGGCAGTGCCCTCCCCTAGGCGGGAAGGAAGCTGCATCAGTGATTCCGACTTAGGTTCGTGTGGAGCGGGTACTGCTCGACCCCCCCATTTCCCACAGAGCCGGGGCAGTAGACTTGGCGAGGGGAAACCCCCCGGCAACCCTGCAGAGAGGGACGATCCCGCCAAGGAGCGGCCAACTAACTACGGGGATTTCCTATTATTGAGTTTGCCCTCCCTCTCAGAGTTGGAAAAAGGCCCCCTTTTTGGACTGATCGAGGGCCCAATAGGGGGGGAGAGCCAAATTCCCCCAATTGCCGGATGGTGACTTTTGGGGGTTTTCCCCCTAGCCAGGAAAATTAGCAGAGCCGGCCCTGCCAAGTGACTCCCAGGGATCCCGCCTCCATTCCACTGTATATGCCATGGTGTTGGGGTCATCTGTCTATCTCCTCATCTCCACTACCCTCCCTTTTCCTCCTCTCCTATCACCTGGGGAGAAAATCCTCTTTCACCAGGGGCAATGCTTTGCTCCAATGTCCTGCTCCTCCTCCAGTTCATCCCACCGGACGCAGTGGGCCCCGAATGTAGTCGCAATTTTATCCAGTCCCCCGCCCAGCAGTTTTTACACGTTTAGGGCGAAAACAGTGGAATGCGTTATTCACCCTAGTCTGGCGACTGACAAATAAAGTGTCCTCCCGAAGGCCTCAGCAAAAGGCAGGTTTTACGCAGAGTGCCTTTGACATCAAAAATTACACAGGTGGTCTCGCCGCCTGGATCATCAAATAACGTTAATGGCCCTTTTTCTGTTCATACAGTCGGTCCAACTGTGAGGGTGGTTTTAAGGGGGGAAACATCGCATATCAGCCGTGTGTTGGGGGAGGGCCGTTTTGCCCTGCAATTGAGGAGGAGTTTTTTGGGTTTGTAGGAAAGGATGAAGTGCATGCAATTTTCCGGCCCCTTTTTCAGAATGTCGGTGGAAGACCCCCAGGAAACCTTTACAACCCGATTGAAAAGTGGCCCGCAGGGCACATGGATCTCCCTCCTCGGTGCAGCGCGGACACCATGTTACTCCCATTGTCCGGTACCATGGTTCCGATTTGCAGTTGGCGCGGAGAAAGCCCACATCGATTTCTTGCTGCATGACGCGGAGCAGTTCCTCCCTGTGTGACTTCGTTCGCCCAGGGCAAACCAGGTGTAGAACTGCGTGACACCGCTGTGCCCTACACATGTGGTTTGGGTGAAGCAGTACTTGTGGAGGGTGGGGATGGGGGGTGGTGGTGGAGGAGGAGGAGGTGGAAATTGGCGCAGGAGCAGCAGTTGACAACGTGGAAGGAAAGTGGCGTCTTCTGTCCAAGTTGTTGGTGTGGCTGGGCAGGAGACATTCACCCAGTGGGCCGTAAAGGACTTGTACTGGCATGACCGTAGTTACGCTCCACATGGGCCGCGCTGCCGTGCACCTTGGAACAAACCGACAAGCTCAAGGACTGGCCCACCTTCTGTTTTACATATTGTGAAGGGCTGGTACTGCCTTTTTGGAAAAGAAATTACGGCTTGGAAGTCTCCAGCTCGGCTCGGCACAGGCCATTAATTCTCTGAACAGTGCAGAGTCCACCATTAGGAAAGGCAGGGACTGCAGTACCAACAACTTGGACAGGAGCATGGTCAGCTGCTGCACCTTAGGATGGTTGGACGCATACTGTTGTCTCTTTGCAATCGCCTCGATGAACGACTGCTGGCGCCATGAGTAGCGAGGAGCAGGAGCATCTGGACAAGGAGATGATGGCAAAGAGAAACAGCTCCCTTCTGCAGAGGTGGTGGAGCCTTGACTGGCTGCAATGGCATGCGTGCCACTGGGAGCTGTTGCTGCAGCGGCGGCTAGATGAACCACCACATCTGAGCCATGTTTCTCCCAGGCCACCGGATGGTGACGCTGCATGTGTTGACGTAGGGCCGTGGTGCCAACGTTAGTTTCTTGGCCACTCTTCACTTTCTGCCCACAGATTCTACATATACCCATATTCAGCTCCTCTGGTATCTTAGCAAAGAACTGCCACACCGCCGAGTAGCTGATTTTACTGCTAACGCTCCACAGTGACTACTACCGCCACTGCCTTGCTGAGCCCCTGTGCCGCTACTTTCTTGGACCTGCGAAACGGGTTTTCTACCCCGTGGCCGCTTGGCTCCAGATCTCGCACTGCTGCTACCCTGCTGACTCACGGCCACACAACCCACTTGCTGACTGCGCCGCTGCCTGAGGTGCAAGCTGATGCCCTCTTCTCCTGACGATGATGAAGCCCTTGCTTCACCCGGCTCCCAAGTGTGGTCGGCAACATCATCATTGATTATTGTTTCATCTTCACTGCTGTCCTCCTCGATGGTCTTGGTAAGCAGAGGCTGACCCCTCACAACATGACCTCCCATGCCACTCTCCACATCTATACTTTGCCACCTACTGCAAGAAGCAGGGGATATTGGCCCCATTTCTTCGCTGCCAAATAGCTGCTGACTGTCCTCCTCAAATTGTTCATCCTCGGTGTATAGTGGCGCTGAGCCCAGACCACATAGTAGATCTCTGGCTGAGGGAAACCGGATGGGACAGGGCGGGTTGTAGGACAGGTGAGGGCCGCTGACCCGCTCCGGGCCATGCCAACTAAGGGTTGTGTCTGACGTTCCCACCGACTCTTGGCTGGGGTTGTCAGATGTCATCTGGGAGGAAGTGGATGAACTAGTCAACCAATCAAAAAAACCCTTGGGTTGCTGGTAACACAGGGCCGCTAGATGACACCGGCGTTCTGGTCTCACCAAGTGACCCTGCTGCGAATCCCTTACTGTGCTGCGACCTGGGCCTGCTCCAGGAATGTTTGTGCCATGCCACTCGCATGTAAAGAGCCTGCCACCTCTCTGTCTGACATACTGTTTGTTCTAAAATGTACAGACTTGTTTAATGAGATTCTGTATATGATAAATACTCACCCTGTATCGACTCCAAATGAACCCACTAAAAAGCTTGGTTTAACCCTTGGATAAAAATTTGCGCTCCCAAATGTCCGGGAAAAAATTGTACTTGTATGTGCCGTTTAAAAACCTGTGTATTTTATGAATAGAAAAGCGCAAAACAGGCTTAATTAACCTTCGGATATGAATTATGCTACGGGCAAAATTTCTTCTTTGGCGTTGAAAAACACCGTTTCTTTTTGTGAACACAACAGCAGAAAAATACTTAATTACCCTTGGATCAAAAATTGCGCAAAAGAAATGAGGTGCCAAATATTACTAGCTTTTGTAGCATGTTAAAAAAAACGTGTATTTTACTGAGTACAACAGCAGAAAAAACGTAATTTTAACCATTGGATCTAAATTGCGCAAAGAAATGAGCAGCCAAAAATTTAAGTGGTATTTTGGATTGTAAAAGCGCTGTTTCTTTAACCCCTTAACGACCTTTTGACGTACCCAAATACGTCCAGGTCGTTTGGGGGTTTCACGCACCTGGATGTATGGATACTTTCCTGGGATCGCGAAAAACTCTAAAGCAGGTTCGCGCGATCGGCGCGGGGTGTCAGCTGTATATTTACAGCTGACATCCCGCCAGCGTCGGTTTCCGACCCCGGTTTGCTCCGGGGGGGGGGGGGGGGGGCGGTTAACCCTTAATTTATCGCGCGATCGGGTCGCAATAACTTAGAGGACGCAGGATGAGATCGCTCCTCCTGCGTCTCTGTCGGCGGAGCAGCGCACGATCGGGCGACCCGTGCAGCTCCTGCCTTCTACAGACAGCACGGAAGGCAGAAAATTTGCCTTCCGGGTTGTCTGTGACGTCCGGATGCCCGGCGTGCCCGTGGGCATGGCCCGGATCGTGACTGACAGTTGGTCTTTGGAAACCAGTCATAGCAACAAGCTATGTACTGATTCCTATTGAATGAGAGATCTAAAGATCTCTCATTAAAATTCCCCTATGGGGGAAAATAAAAAAAAATTGTGAAAAAGTGAAAAAAAGTAAAAAAAAGTGAAAAACAAGTTAAAACCCACAAACACGAAAAATAAAATTAAAAATACTTTTACACCGCCCTTTTCCCCTTTACAAACGGCAATGCCCAAAAAAGATTCAAAATAAAATAAAGTACCCATTTTGGTATCGCCGCGTGCGTACGACCTGCCATATAAATCTTTCATTTTAATTAACCTTTACGGTTAACGCCGTAAAAAAAAAAAAAAAAAAACAATCACAGAATTAGATTATTGTTATCCCGCCGCCATAAATGGAATTAAAAGCGATCAAAAACTCCTAGAAACGCCAAAGTTGTCCCAATTATAAACGTCAGTTCATCCGCAAAAAAAAGTCCTTATACGCTCTGTATACAGAAAAATAAAAAATGTATAGCTCTCAGAAGATAGCGATGATAAATATTGTTTTACACACTAAAAACAACTTTTCTTTTTTTTTTAAAGTGCTTCAAAATAAAAAAAAATATATAATTAGGGTATCGCCATAATGTAGTGACCCCAAAAAGTAAAGCTATTATCCAGATACCGCACGGTTTATCCTGGTTAAAAATAAAAATAAAAAACACTACTAGGATTGCAGTATTTTTTTTCACCTGGCCTCCCAAAAAAAGGATTTAAAAGCGATCAAAAGCCTTGTCCCCCAAAAAAGATTTCTATTAAAAATGTCAACTCATCTCGCAATAAAAAACAAGTCCCTACACGCTCCCAAACAAAAGAAAAATTTAAAAGTTATGGATCTAAGACTATTGCGATGCAAAAAATTATTTTCCTGGTTGAATAAAAGTGTTTTTATTGTATAAAATCAGTAAAACATAAAAAATATACAAATTGGGTATCGGTGTTTTTTAATAATGACCTGCTGAGTAAAGGTTACCATGTCATATATTACCGTACAGTGACCACTATAAAAAATAAAAATAAAAAACACTACCAGATTGCTGTTATTTTGTTCAAAACATTTTCAGAAAAACCTTAATAAAAAAATGAACATGCATCATATGCACCCCATAATGGTACCAATAAAAACTTCAACTCTTCCTGCAAAAAACAAGCCCAATACACAGCTTTGCACACAGCAAATAAAAAAGTTTTTGGCTGTCAGGGAAAAGGACAACATAAAAACACAATTTTTTATAGACGTATTTCTACTGCGTAAAAGTAATAAAACAGAAAAAACTACATAAATTCTATAGCATTGTAATTGTACCGACCCCCATAGTAAAGTTATCACATCATTTACACTGCACGGCGAATGCTGTAAAATTGAAACTCCTATTTGGGGCTTATGGGTGAGCCAAATAATGCACTAGGGCCACATATGGGATATCTCTAAAAATGGCAGACCTGGGGGAATTGATTATTAAGTTGCATTTACTGTCACATTTACCGTATTCCAGTGAATAATGGATTAATATTGAAAATCTGCAAAAAAAGTGAATTTTGAAATTTCAACCCCCAATTTGCTTTTAATTTCTGTGAAATATTTTGATGGGTTATGAAAACTTCTAAAATAGTGTTGAAAAATACGTTAAGGGGTCTAGTTTCTCAGTTGGCGTCACTTATGGGGATATCTAACATGAGGCCCCTCAAAGCCACGTCAAAACTGGAGATGGTCCCTAAAAAATTGTATTTTGCAAATTTTCTTGAAAAATTGTGAGAAATTACTACTAAATTTCTAAGCCCTCTAATGTCGTTAAAAAAAAAAAAAAAGACATTTTAAAAAAATGATGCCAACCTATAGGGGACATATGGTAGATGCTAGTTATAAATTATTTTGTGGTGAATATTTATCTGTTCTTGCACGCAGAAATTTAGCAACTTTCAAAATCGCAAATTTTTCCAAATTTTCATAAAAATTTTGATATATTTCACAAACAAACAAGGATTGTATGGATAAAAATTTTTACTAACTTAAAAAACCAATGTGTCACGAGAAAACAATCTCTGAATCACATGAATAGGTAAAAGTGTCAAAAAGTTATTCTCACATAAATTGACCATTTTCAGATTTCAAAAATAGGGCTGTGTCAGGAAGGTCAAACAGGCTGGGTCCTAAGGGGTTAACTAAATTTCAACAGGAACAGGCTTAGATAACCTTGGATATTCAATTGCTCAAGAAACTGAGCAGATAGCATTAAAATGTTTATGAGCTGATTGGACCCCACACTGGAATTCAGTTCCAATATCCACAAAATCAAATGTAAGAGAAGCAGTCTCTGAGACAAACTGTGACACCCCACAAAAATCGCTGTATAAAAGTTAGTTCTTTAGTGTGAGATCTCAGCAGCAGCAGCTTCCCTACACGGCACAGAGAGAACAGTGTGAACTGCCAGCGTCACGTCCGGACTTATATAGTGCGGTGACGTCACAGAATTTCCCCCCGGTCTCTGATTGGCTTCATCTCTGCACATGTCATTGAGGATGTTTTCCCTTTTCCCCCTCACCAGGGGTTCTTTGCCCCATGTAACGCCATGTGCTCGCAGCCATTTTATCAATCAAAACACGCTTCGTTCCGCGAATCACCCCAAACTTCGACTTCATTCAGAATCGAAGTTTTCCTGAAATTCTAAACGAATTCCACTTCGTTAGAATCGATTCGCCCATCTCTATACATCATATGTCAGGAACGGGTTAATATTACTAGGGAAAGAAACACATTTTATATTACTAAACAGGTTCCACTTAAGACTCTTCACATCAGTGTGTGGTTTGTGTTAATAATGGATAATACAATGCTGTTGAAAATCTCTCACAGGGGACATTATGGGGCACCTAACAGATCACAATGGCTTACACATTCAAATCACATTATTATGAACACAAGCTAATATCCAGAGTAATTGCCGTGTGCAGTATGGTCAGTAGCTAGATGGGATGAGAGTGACTCAATAAAGTGCTGGTAGGTTGTCATAAGTATCTGGAGCCATACTGACTGCAGTGTATCCCACAGCTGCATAGAGGAGCAAAGAGCAAACACAAAGATCACGGTGGTCCCACAGATGCCTTATTGGGTTCAAGTATGGATAACTTAGGGGCCAGGGTAGTACTTGGAAGTCTTGGTCATGCTCTTCTCACCAATGCGGGACATTTGTAGTTATGTGACATGTCACATTCTATTGCAGAAAGATCCCTTAAAGGAGTTGTCTCCCCACAGGGTTTCAAAGAATGCATGAAAGAAATTCTCTGTCACTTCCTGGTTCATACTAATTTGCATAAGCTCCATGCTTGTACAGCTAAATTGTGCTTTCAGATGCTAATTAGATTTGATTAGCTTCTCAAAACTTACCTTTAAAGGGCTTCTTATCTGATCCCCAAAACAAAAGCCCTAATTACAGAGCTGTTTTACTTGAGATAAATCAAGCTTTTTTACTGTCTGGCGCACAGGACACTGACTGACAACTGCCCACCTGGTGATGGGCTCACTCTCTGTTATCTCATTGAACAAACAGCCCCAGGGATTTGTTTACAGGTCAGTTACTGAGGGAACTGAAATAGCCAGGGGAGGGAATAAATTCATTGTATCTCTTTGGGAAAACAGAGGAACAATGCAATATATTTGGAAAATGTCTTTATTTTTTGTTCCCTACAATTTGAAAGCTATTCTTTGTAGCGAGACAACCCCTTTAAGCTCTAGGAAAGACAAACAGCATGCATTGGTGTTCACAATCTGCAAGAATGGAATCATAACTAAATCTGAGTGCCTTTCACCAGGATGAGTGGGCCCAGAGAATACCACAAAAGCATTCCCCATACCATAACACTGCCAAAAAGGCTGTTTTAGCCGACTGGTAGGCCCAGTGCAAAATTTAGTGGGGTCCCCCCCCACCTTTCAGAATATTTTTATACATTACACTATTAAAATTAATACTGAGCTGCAGTGTTTATAAAGACAATGGGCGACATGTCCCAACACCACTACGCCATTGTTTTGGTGTATTTTGCACAAAAAAACTGTTGATGACCTATTCACTATATCATTATACGCCAGGCACAACACATTTGAACGCACCTAAAGTAGGTGCATCAAATATGCTAGCAATTATACACGATGCGCCTAAATTATGCCTAGATTAGGCTCATCAATTTTACTATGCAAGGTATACCACACGCCAGATGTTTGACAGGTTTGTTCAGGTGCAATTTACACTGATTTAATGCATCTTAAAACTGGCATGGAGGCGCCTCTTTCCGGACATGTCGCCCACTATCTTTGTTTTCTTCATCCCACCTTCCTTGAGCCATAACTTTTTATTTTTTAGTTCAGGTATCTGTATGAATTTTTGATTTTTTTTATAAGGACTTTATAATGTACTGGGAAACCAAAGAAAGATTCTTTATGGTGTGAAAGGGGAAAAAAAAACAGCTGCATGATTTTTGGGGGGCTCTGTTTTTATGGAGTTCACTGTGCGGATTAAGTGACAGCTCCTGCTTGCTCCATACATTCTTATCAACATCATGACATACACTTACATCAGATGTTGGGAATGTCATAATAACAGGAAAAGGGCTAGGCCTGCACTGGATCAATAATTCAACGCTGGGGGAAGAAAGTCAAACTTCAGTAAACCTTTCAGTGACAGCTCATGACATGAGTATTCAGTAGTAAATAGCACTAGAGGCAAGTTGTTCATTGTGTGTCCAGTAATACAATACATAGACAGCTTGAGTCTGCCAGGACAGGAGCTGCTTCTATTGGGCAGCTCTCCCATCTGCCTGATAGAAGCGACCCAAGTCTACGACCTCCATTTGCTGTAAAGAGGCAAATGTACAGCGGCTCTATTTAGGGAACAGTAGAAAAGTAAAAACCTGCATTTTAAGCACTAAAATACACATCAGTAACACTTCTAACGTGTCCTATTGTTTTCAATAGGAATACACACATAAACCTTATGTAGGCAAGTGTTTTATAATGATGCAGATTTAAAATCCATGTCACTTAAAAACAATTATGTGCTCAAGGCGAGCCAGGATGCAACTTAGCACCACTGGATGAGGTGCCCCTACATCCTAACATGCGCTTAAATCCATATCAAGAACATAAAATACACAGCAGAAATCTGAGCATGTTCCTATCCGTGAATTACACAGTGTATTTTTCTGCAGGGGAAATATGCTATTGGAATATGGCCTAAAGGTGTAATTAAATTAGGTCTTAAGCAGGTGCCCACCTACCTGAAGTTTATTTTCCCTAAATACTAGTTTATAAAAATAACTTTAGTCAGAAATACAAACATCCTAATTTCCCAACCTATCATACCACTTGACTGTGTGGATAGAAATATTATACGTATATTTTAACCCCTCCACGGCCAGCAGTAATATTTTTTTTTTTTTTAGAATAATGGATAACCCCTTTAAAGCTTGATTCACTTCTGTGCAAAAGCTCCATTCAGAACCTACAATGCAGAGGTGGTGCCGGTTTCATAACATAACGATAACCAACCGTACGGGGGTTTATGATGTGGTGAGCATCATTTTAATGTAAAAAACAGCACAGCATGCCGCGCTATTTTTTTTCTGTTATTTCGGAAAATATCTGTCATGGAGGCACTAAACAGAACCTTCAACACAGATGTGATCCTAGTGTAATATTGCAAACTTTTCCTGTGCTAAATAATATGCTAGCGATGAGCACAATGTGTATAGTTTTATAAGTTTAGCAAATTGCTACCTACATTGTGCAACATGTCAGTGATGCGATCAAGGAGTATTACTCCTGCCATCTAGTAGAAACTTACTCTTGGTGTTATGATGATTTAATACTTAAAGGGGTGTTCTCATTGCTTTGATTAGCTTTGAACATGCAGACAAAGCTAAATAAAGACTATTTCCAAATACATTGTTGATTTTATTTTGCTTAATTTGATTGTTAAAGGGGAGAGAGAGAGAGATAGGGAGAGGAGAGAGAGATAGGGAGGGAGAGACAAAGAGAAAGAGAGACAAAGAGAGAGAGAGAGACTTCAGTGGGGATCACTCCTGTAGCAGGTGTCTGAAGAATGTACGGAAGTGAGGTTGTAACATTTGAAAGAAATATGTACAGTTGTGCTCAAAAGTTTACATACCCCAGCAGAATTTTTGCTTTCTTGGCCTTTTTTCAGAGAATATGAATGATTGCACAAAAACTTTTTTCCACTCATGGTTAGTGGTTGGGTGAAGCCATTTATTGTCAAACTACTGTGTTTTCTCTTTTTAAATCATAATGACAACCAA
The DNA here is from genome assembly GCA_025379985.1 of Phyllomedusa bahiana. Lineage (NCBI taxonomy): Eukaryota > Metazoa > Chordata > Amphibia > Anura > Hylidae > Phyllomedusa > Phyllomedusa bahiana. Next base: position 16,638 of record JAODAL010022470.1, on the reverse strand, counting down.
AAACATCTAAATGACCCTGATCAAAACTTTACATACCCCAGTTCTTAATACCATGTATTGCCCCCTCTAAAATCAATGACAGATTGAAGTCTTTTGTGGTAGTTGTGGATGAGGCTCTTTATTTTCTCAGATGGTAAAACTGCCTAGTCTTCTTGACAAAAAGTCTCCAGTTCCTGTAAATTCTTGGACTGTCTTTACTTGAGATCTTCCCTGAGTGGCTTAATGATATTGAGGTCAGGAGACTGAGATGACCACTCCAGAACCTTCACTTTGTTCTGCTGTAGTCAATGACAGGTTGACTTGGCCTTGTGTTCTGGATCATTGTCATGTTGGGACGTCCAAGTACGTGCCATGCGCTTCTTCCGGGCTGATGAGTGCAAATTTGCCTCCGGTATTTGCTGATAATGTGCTGCATTCATCTTTCCTTCAACTTTGACCAAGTTTTCTTTGCCTTTGTAGCTCACACATCCCCAAAGCATCACAGTTTTACAGTAGGAATGGTGTTCTTTCATCATAGGCCTTGTTGACACATCTCAAAATGTATCATTTATTGTTAGTGGCCAAAAAGTTCGATTTTGGTCTGATCACTCCAAATTATCTTCTTTCAGAAGTTTTGAGGCTTGTCTCTGTGCTGTTTGGCATATTGTAGGCGAGATACTTTGTGGCATTTGCACAGTAATGGCTTTCTTCTGGCGACCATGCAGCCCATTTTTCTTCAAATGCCTCCTTATTGTGCATCTTGAAACAGCCACACCGCTAGTTTTCAGAGCATCCTGTATTTCAACTGATGTTATTTGTGGGTTTTTCTTTGCATCCAGAACAATTTTCCTGGCAGTTGTGGTTTGGTTTTTACAGAGCCCCTGATTTTCCATTTGTTAATCACAGCTTGAACACTGCTGACTGACATTATCAATTCCTTGGATATCTTTTTGTATCGCTTTCCTGTTTTATACAGTTCAACTTCCTTTTCCCATAGATCTGTTGACAAATATTTTGCTTTTCCCGTGACTCACAATTCAGAAACATCAGTGGTTAGATGAAAGATGCAAGAGTCTGTCTGGATCCCAGAAACTCACTCAGCTTTTATGCACACACACTGATTACAAGCAAACAGGTCACAGGTGAGGATGTTACCTTTAGTAGCCATTCAAACCATTTGTGTCCACTTCTGTGCATGTTATCAGGCCAAAAACACCAGGGCATGTAAACTTTTGATCAGTGTAATTTGGATGTTTTTGGATGTCAGTATGATTTAAAAAGAGAAAACACAGTAGTTTGACAATAAATCACTTCACCCAACCACTAACCATGAGTGGAAAAAAAGTTTTTGTGCTATCATTCTTATTCTCTGAAAATGGGCCAAGAAAGCAAAAATTCTGCCGGGTATGTAAACTTTTGAGCACAACTGTACCTCCACACCTGCATCTGTGGATGAAGAAAGTAAAATAAAGCACCTGCAATTTCACCTCTACATGTGTCTTCTCTCCTCTTGTACTGTTGTCATCCAGGGCTCCCTAATCTATACCAGAATAGGAGATGACTGTTCCACCATTTTATCACCATCTAATGTACTTTGCTGCTGCAAAGTTCTAGCTAAATCAAGGCCGCCATCAGGAAAAACTCGTTCTTGGGGTTTATTGTTGTGGAAACTTACTATGTGATATTAATGACATGTTATCTTTATTTTGTGGGTCAGTAGAATTATGTTGATACCAGATTTATAAAGCGCGTTTAATGTGTTTTACCAGTTTTTCTTAGAACAATAACCTCTTCTGTCAGCTAAGTTGTGTCAGGGCTAAGGTGTTATGTGTTAGGGTTTTTATTTGTATCATTTTCCATTTTAGAGCACATATGACTTTTCCACCTTTAATTCCAATTTTATAGCAAAAGTTTGGTGATCGACACAATTCCAACATTTTCTATGGCGATAACATTTAAAAATAATGTAGTTTTAAATTTTTTTTTTTCCTGTCTCACCTGGGTATTTGTACAAGTGATCGCTAATACAATACACTAGGGTAAATGTGTACTGCAGTGTATTGTCATTCAAGCGATCCCCTATTCAATCTTTCCTTTTGGCCACAATTAGCGTAGGTAGATAGCTGGGTTAGGTAGCTAGCCCTTCAGTAGAGTTAACCCTACATCCTGCAAAACTTTAAATGTTAAAAGTTAGACAGAAAGTTCTGCAGGAGGCAAACTAGACAGAAAAGTAAAGAGTTAAATCAGTAAACTAAGTGCCCCCCTCACCTGTCTACAGTGTAAGAAGTGAATGGTGTGTTCCCCTCACCTGCTCCTGGGAGATGGATGGCAGGGATGACCTCTGGAACATCTGGCCACTAGAGTAGTTAACATCTCTTTCAGGGACACCTGCAGAGCTCCAGTGTCACCTGACTGCACCTGGAACAGGTACCAGCACAGGAAGAAGTGGTCGTCTTCTCGTCTTCTCGTTTTTTTCCTTTCGGCCCAGACCTCCATGATGACTTCAGCGAAGAGAAAACTAGTTCCTTAGGAAAGAATGAACTAGCTCTCTTTGTTGATTGGCTTAGGGATGTCCATAGACTTCTATTGCACAAACTAGCTCTCTCCTTATTGGCCAAGTCAAATTTCCCACACTTTTAGACCACTCACTATTCTTCTTTCATTTAATTGTCCCGCCCATTATAGGATTGGTTGCTTCTCCTTTTTGTTGTATATGTAACTGTTTTAGTGATTGGTTCAGGATTTTTCCAATCATTGCTAACTCTGCCTTATAAATTAGTGTTGTTTCCTGTACTCTTGCTGTAACACATTTTTATCTGAAGAAGCACCTGATGGTGCAAAACCCTTTATAAGTGGGTTTTTTATATTAAAGGGAAACCTCTCTTTTTTTTAAAGGTAAAAAAATTTTTTTAAAAAAATTCCCTCCTAACCTTTTTTTTTTTTTTCCCCCTTTGGGAATTAAACCCCCCATAATTTTTTCCTCTCCTTTTTTTTTTTTCCCCCCTTCTTGGGCCCGGTAGGTGGGGGGGTGAAGGGGTGGGGAAAAGGAGGGTTTTGTTTAAAAAAAGAAAATTTTTTGGGCATTCTATTTGTTGTTTAATTTCTTTAAATGATTTTAAAGGGGAAAATTTTGTTTTCTTTTTTTTCCTCAACCCCCTGTGGTTTTGTTATTTGGGCAGGAATATACCCCCAAAGGAGTTTAAAAAACCCCCTTTTGGGGGAAATATGGGCCCCCAAGTAGGGGGAAAAACTTGGTCCCCCCAATATTTATTTTCCCCTCGGCGAAGTTTCCCCCCAAAAGGGGAAAAAATCCCCCATGAAAATTTTTCCCCATCCAGGTATTCGGGGCCCTAGTAAGGAAAGGTATTTGTCCCCCACAAAAAAATTGTTCACGGGTTGGGGGGCCCCAGGCGTTAAAGGCCCCCCTTAGGGGGGAAATTCCCCCCAAAAGGCTTTTTTTTAGTGGCAGGAAAACATTTTTTAAGGATAGAGGCCCCTACGGGTAGTGGGGGGAGGTTTTTTCCCTTTGGGGAAGATTTTTTGGGATAAAACCCCCCGGGGGAACAATGGTGGGGAGGAAATTCCCCCGGTGTATGAGCCCCTGGGGGTTTTTACAAGTTTGGGAAGTTTTTATCGGGGTATAAAATTTTCCCCGGGGTAAAATGTTCGGAGGAATTTCCCCCTTTAAATACATCCCCTCGGGCAGGTAGGGGTTTAAGAAAAAAATTTTATCGGCAGGTAGATTGTCCCTTGGAGGTATAAAGGGTTTTGGGGGGGAGGTTTTCCCCCCCTTGGGGGGGGTTTTTTTTTTTGTAGGGGGAACATTTTCCAGGGATATTTATTGAGTTGGGGGTTTTCCCCCCAAAGGGGAGGGCCCCTTAGGGGGAAATTGTCCCCCCGGGGAAAAAATTCCCCTCATTAGGAGGAAGGGGCCCCCAAAAGGATTTTAAAGGGGGTCCCCTGGGGCAGGAAACCCCCGGGGAAGTTAAAATATCCCCGGGGGTATAGAGCCCCTAAGGATTTAAATTTTTCCTTGGAGGTTAAATTTTTCCCCGCGAAAGCCCCCGGGGAGGAACAAGTTTAGGATAAAGGCCCGAGGAAAATTCCCCCTTTGGAATTTTTGTTTGGGCGGTTTTACAAACCCTCGGATTTAACGTTCGGCAGGGAAAAGTTTGGGAGGAAAAACTTTTTCCCCTGGGGGAAAAGATGTAAAGGCGTTAAAACCCCAGGGGGAATTTGGGGTAAAAATGTTAAAGGGGGATAAATTCCCCAAGGATTTTTGCCCCCTTTGGGGGTAAAGATTGTCCCTTGGCAGGTTAAAATTTTAGAGAAAGGGGGCCCTGGTTTAGTTTCCCCCCCAACAGATAAAGGGGCCCCGGGGGTAAAATGTGTAGGGGGTTATTGCCCCCAGGTAGGAAGGGTCCACTGGGGAACAATGTCCCCTACAGGATAATTGGGCGGTTCAAGCCCCCGGGGGTTGTTTTTTAAAAAAGGGTTTTTCCCCAGGCAGGAAAAAAATTTCCCCGGGGGGAAATGTCCCCCACGGTATATTTTCCCCCAGGCAGGTAAGGCCTTGGAATAAAAGTCCCCCGGGGAAAAAAATTTTTTTGGAGGTATACAAGCCCCCGGGGCGGAAATTTTCCCCACAATAATAGGGCCCCTCATTTAGGCAGGATATTGGGCCCTCGAAGGAGTTACGCCCCCGGAAAAATTTTAAAATTTCCCTCGGGTTAAAAGGGGTTAGCAAAAAAGGGCCCCCCATTTAGGCGGGTAATTGGGCCCCTCATAGGGGTTTGGCCCCTTTTTTTGGCGGAAATTGCCCTTGAAGGTTGGCCCCTGGGGGTTTGTTGCCCGGCAGGAATTTTTTGGGGGTGTATGTTTGTTTTGGCGGTTTTTTTCCCTAGGCGGGGGTTTAAAATTTTGGAAAAGACCCCCCCTCATTTAGAATAGTTGTCCCCTCGGGGATAAAAGCCCTGGCTTTTTTTCCCACCGGCAGGTCGTTAGGGGGAATTTTGTCCCCTAGGCTAAGTTTGCCCCTTGGAGGAACAAGCCCCTGGGGGTTAGATTTTTTTTTTTTTTAAAAAGCCCCCAGGCAGGATAGTTTCCCCCGGGGAATAACAACCCCAATTTAGGGGGTTTTTGGAGAAAGGGTATTTTGGGGTGGCGGGAAAACCCCCTAGGGGAAATATTGTCCCTAGGGGGGGTGTTCGGGCGGGTTTGATGCCCCCCTTGGCGGTTTGCCCCCCAAAAAAGGGGGGGTAAAATTTGGGAGGAATTTCCCCCAGAGGGAGGATAGGGGGTTTCCCGGGGGGGTTTTTTTGGAAGGTATTTTTTGGGGAAAAGTTCCCTTCAGGAAAAATTTTTTGGGATACTGCCATAGAAGTTAGATTTCCATAGGGGGTTAAAAAGTCCCCTGGAGAAAAGGTTTTTTGGAAGGTTAAAAACCCCTCGGCATTAAAACCCGGGAGAAAAAAAATTTCCCCGGGGGGGAAAAATTTTCCGGGGGGATAGTTTTGCCCAGGCGAAAAAACCCCCGGATAAAGGGCCCTCGGGTAAAAAGATTGGGGAAGAATTTTCCCTTGATAAAACCCCTTTGGGGTAAAAATGCCCCGGGGTTATTTGGCGGGGGAAAAGTTGTTTGGGGGGGAAATTGTCCCCCGGCAGGTTGTGTCCTCGGGTAGATTGATCCCCCAAGGGGATACGGGCCCCCGGCAGGTTAAATTTTCCGTAGGGGGGATGTTTCCCCTTTTAAAGTTTTCGGGGGGGTTAAATTTGGCTTTTGGTTGTTTTTGGGGATCAAGTCCTTAGGCAGGAAGATGTCCCCTCGGGTTTAGGGGTGGGGGGTTTAAAATGTCCCTGGGGGTTTATATTGCCCCCGGGGGGGGAAAGTTTCCACAGGGGATTTTTTTTGAAAAATTCCCAACGGGTTGTTGCCCGGGGTTTTTAAAATTTCAGGGGTATAAATTTCCCCGGGGAAAATAGATTGTTTGGGAGGTATACAACCCCCTTGGATATAATTTCCCTTGGAGGAAATTTCCCAAAGGGGGAAGGGCCCCTGGAGAACTTTCCCTAAGGCTTAAAATGTCCCCAATATATTTGTCCCTAGGGGATACTTTGGGAAGGATAGTTTTTGGGGGTTTGACCAGGCATAAGAGTTTTGGGGTTTTTCAATTTATTTGGGGAGGAATTGGGTCAGAAGGAGAATTTGGGCCCTTTAAGGGGTTAACCCCCGGAAGAAAAATTGCCCGGAGTATAATTTTAATTAAAAGTTAGGGAGGTTAAATGCCCTGGAGGTTTTTTTGGGGGCGTGGGGGGAAAAGGTTAAATTTTTGGGGGGTTTGTGGGGGAAAAATTTTTGGAGGAATAAGGGTTTTGTTAAATTTAAAAGGGATGTTGCCCCGGGGTTTACAATGTTAGGAGTATAGGGGGGCAGGGGAACAATTTGGGGGGTTTTAAGATTTCCCTAGGCAAAACTTTTTCCCCCGGGGGAAAAGGGGGGCCCCCGGAAAAAATTTTTTGGGGGAAGGGGGGGTTACTTCCCCCTCTTTAGGAATAGGGAAAAGGGTTAAAGGGGGGAAAAAAGGGATTTTCCCCCTTAAAGTTTTAGTTGTTACAGTATGTTTTTTTGAGGTTTTAGTTTGCCCGGGGAAATAAAATTTAAGGGGGTTAGCCCCCCCAAAAAATTTTTAAAAGGAGATGTGAAGGGGGGATAAATGTGAGGGGAAATTGTTTGGTTTTTGGTTTTGGGGTTAATTTTTAGGGTTAATTGATGGGAAAAATTGTCCCTAGGGGAAGTTGTTTGGGGGGAAATTTTCCCGATATGATTTTTGGCTAAAATTTCCCCGGGGGTAAGTTTGTGGATAACAACCCCTCCAGGTTTGGGGGATTTTAAAATTTTTCCCCCGGGGGTTAAGATTGCCCTTTATTTAAAAATTTTTCCCCTCACGGTATAAATTTCCCCCCGGGGGAAATTTTTCCTTTGGGGGGAAAACAAACCCCCAAGGCAGGTATAATTTCCCCCCTTCGGGAGGTTTTAAAATTTTTCCCTTCAGGCAGGTAAAGTTGCCCCCCCCAACGGGTATAAAGTCCCCGGCAGGAAAATTTTTTTTTTTTGGGGGGGGGGTCTCCTCAGGGGTTCAATGTCCCCTCGGGGTTAAATTTTCCCCGGGGTTTAAAAAAATAATAACAAAATATTTACCCCCCACAGCCGAGGTTTCCTTTTCTACCCCCCCGGCCGGAATCAACCCGGGGGGGGGGGTTTTTTTTTTGGGGGGCCCTACACCTATTATTTATTAGGTGGTGGCGGGAAAAACCCCTTTTCCTGTTACGAAAGGGGGCCTTCGTATTACCCCGGGGCCACGCCCTTTTTCACAATTTGGCCCGACCCCCACAGCCCGTCCCCTTGTACTTCAATATCCCCGGGGCCCCGACTAAATAATTACTTACCTAGTACTACTTATATTTAGCACTGGAGATTGGCATCCATTTCTCTCTCAGGACAGCCAAGATTCAGAACTTTTGGTAGCACATACTAATAATGTGTCCTTTTCTATGTGGTGTGAAAGACAGATCAGAAAAGCACTTGTTTCTCTGTGGGAGCTTTTAACACATATAATGTACATCCTAGTCTTTGTCTTCTGCTGCACATCTGTTAGCCTGTCTACATTTAAATGTACTATTAGATGACATTACCTTACATAAATTATTACCTTGCATTTTATAAAGAATGACATTTCCATGTATTGATCCTCCTGGCCTTTATGAAAAAACGCTTCCTCTCTCGTAAAGTAACATTTTTCCCTTTATCACACAAAAACATTTTTTTCTTTTGCCCGTGAAAAGAACCCGTAGTGGGAAAGTTTTGTCTAGAACTAATCTGCAAGAAGTAGAAGAGAGCAATCATGCTGCATTTTGCCTGCTGAATACCAAATATCCATATTCATGTTCTCTGCATTGTCAGCTGTGTGTCACATCTCATCCATTCCAATCAAATCTCACAGAGCAAGTCCCTGGAAAGCATGGTCTTTTTATACAATTTTTGCTTTTTCCTTCAGCATTTTTTAATTTGGTTTTTAGGTTTTGGTTAGTTTTTTCCTCATGTTAAAGTGTACTGTAATGGCAAACTCAGTTTTACTTCAAGCAACTGGGGTCTCAAACTGTGAAGATATCTGTCCTTCCCCCACCCAGACATCACAGGCACAAACTACTATTAAAGTTTTTCGTTATATTTTACCCCCTATTACTTTATTTGGGGGCTTTCCTCTCCCCCGGTTACCAAGAATAAGTATACTATGTAGACCCTTTGGGTTTGATAATGATTGAATGGGGCATGAGTTAAGGGACACTAAAGGGCAGAAAGGGCCTATAAACAACTAGAGTGTGATAGTCCAGGTACTTAACTGCTAATATTGACCTTTAACACCCAGGTGGCTGGCACATAAATCTTTTGCAAAGCATCCGGGCTGTCATTTAGGAGACCAGCAGTAGTAGAAAACCAAGGCACATCAATTATGGTATTCTGCAAATATTAGAATGTTTTATTCTTTATGAAAATAGATAAGCATATATTGAGATGCTGCTTACAAGGAACATTCTGTATAAAGGTTACAGTGATACAATAGATGCCATAACATTAGACGTTTTGGCCGTAGCCCTTTTTCACAAAAGCATCTGCCGCTGGGAGGCAACAACGCTTTCTGGGCCTACTGCGTTCTCCTGCTGCTTACAGCCCATACTTTGAATAAGCAGCCTTACCTCACACCTTTATGCTGCTTCTGACCAGCGCCAACCTGCTTTTCATCCGAAAAAATTGACCTTATTTTAAAGGGGAGTGGGGCCCACCGACAGTCTCAACCCAAAAACTGACATTGTTTTAAAGTGGTCTGCATTACTGCTGTCCCAGAAGGATGCCTCTACTGAAGATAATACACATGAAAGCCCGCAAACAGTTTGCTGAAACAAACTGAGGCCCATGAATTACGGGAACCATGTCCGCGGTTGATGAGACCAAGATAAACAAATTTGATTCAGAGGTGTCAAAGTGGGGGTGGCAACCAGGTAAGGAGTACAAAGACAAATGTGTCTTGCCTACAGTCAAGCATGGTGGTGGGAGTGTCATGGTTTGAAGCAGCGTGAGTGAATGCATTGTGACATACTGAAGCAGAGCATGATCCCCTCTCTTTCTAAACTGAGTTGCAGGGCAGTATTCCAAAATGATAACAAGCCCAAGCACCTGACCACTGCCTTGCTAAAAAATTAGGGGTCCTTCCCATTAAGTCTGTATGCTTTTCAACAATTTATCATTTTCATCTAATTATGTATTATTTATTGTATTGTATTGTATTAAGCATGGTCATGTTTTTATGATAGGTTTTGGTATATTTTGGGGTTTTGGCAAAACAAACAAAAAAATAGTTTAAAGGTATTTCCAAGCATATTTCCAGACCTAAACCATGTTGAGCATTTGTGTGGCATCCTCAAACGGAAGGTGGAGAAGCACAAGGTCTCTAACATTCACCAGCTCGATAATGTCATCATGGAGGAGTGGAACAGGATTCCAGTGGTAACCTGTGAAGCTTTAGTGAACTCTATGCCCAAGAGAGTGAAGGCAGTGCTGGAAAATAATGGTGTCTACACAAAATATTGACACTTTGGGCACAATTTGTCCATTTTTACTTACGGTTGCACTCATTTTTGTTGCCAGTGGTTTAGACATTGGTGACTTTTTGTTAAGTTATTTTGATTAAACAAAAATTTTACACTTAAAACTGCCATCTGGGTACACCCTTCTGCATTATTTATATTCTGTTTTGCGAAATGTGTAAAATTGATTTCACCCCCTAGGGGGTCTTTATTTTAAAGTGTAAAAAAAAAAGTTTTAAAAGTATGAAAAATATTTTTAAAAATCTAAAAAGTTCAAGTAACCCCTTTTCCTATTTTACAAATAAGAATTAAAAAAATGAAATAGTTACATAATTTGTATCACCACATCTGTGAAAGTCCTATCTATTGAACAGGAAAAAAAATCCAAACACCAAAATTGCATTTTTTTCGAACATTTAACGTTTCCTAAAAATTTAAATAAAAAGTTATTAAAAAGTCACATGTTTCCCAAAATGGTTCCAATAAAAAGTACACTTCATTCTGCAACAAATGTACCTTAAGTCAGTCCATACGTGGAAAAACAAAATGACGCTGCTGCGCAAAATTAAGAGGTATTTTATTTTCTTAAAAGTACTAAAATATAACGGAAACCCTACATACTTGGTACCACTAGAATTGCATCTACCTGCAGAATGCAGACAACACATTCTTTATATTGAAGGGTGAACACTATAAAAATAAAACCTCTGTAAACATGGCGCAAGTAAGTTTTTGTTTTACATTTCATCCCAATTTTTTTTGGGTTTCCAGTACATTATATGGTATGGTGAATGGCACTATTAAAAAGTATATTTTGTCATGCAAAAAGCAAGCCTTTAAATGTTATTTAGATGGAATAATAAAAAAAGTTATGGCCTTTGGAAGGAGAAAAGGAAACAAAAATGAAGAGCCATATTATTACGATCATGTAGCGTGAAGAGGTAGAGCTGAACCCTTAAAGGGATTTTCTCACTACAAACATTAGTGTTTACATGAAGGGACTGTTAAAGGAAGACTTTTTCTAAATACATTAGTCAATAGATTTTACAGGCATTTTATGTGCTCTGAGTGTGCACAGGTTTCTAAGGTTACCTGGTTCCCTAAGCATAACTCTGTTATCTGATTAGAACACAGAGTTTAGAGCAGCAAGTGAAGTCATCCCATGGGCGGATTGGGCTCTGGGGCAAACTCATTATCTCTAAGAAGATTACAGATAAGCCATTATTTTCAGTCCTCACAGCATTGGTACCTTGTGTTTACTGAAGAGATAACATCTCCTGCACAAGTTAGTGTAGCAGCTCAGCTACTTACACAGATGCTAGATATGCTAATCACTGCTATAGAACTACCCACAGCCTGAGGAAACTGAGTCAGTGTAAAGCTGCTAGCGATTCGTTGAACAGCCTCGTGAGAAGACCCCTTTAACTACACTTTATGCTGTCATTGGGCAGCTGAATATTAGGCCAGGTTATTCAGTGATACCGACCATGCATTTTTTCTCACGCAGTCTCGCTGTCCATCATGTAATTATAAGTCATTAGATTTATTTTTGACACACACTTCATATATTCCTTGCTTGCGATGCTGGTTAGCATCATTCCATTCTTAGTTCAGTCTGCTATCCGTTTCAACCAGCGTCATTAAAAAAGCCACATATTTGTGTGTTTCTTTGTGTTTGTGTCTCTCCAGCAGCTCCTTCGTTCTCCACCCAACATAAACTTCTATGTGTTGCAAGTAACCTGAAGAGGATCTTACAGTGAAATGAGAGTTTGCAATCACTAGGGGAAGCGTCAGTAGCGCTCTTCTGTACTCAGAACTTCCGTACAACAGAATGGACATTGGGATGGTGCAAATACAACCTACCGTATATACTCGAGTATAAGCCGAGTTTTTAAGCACAAAAAATGTGCTGAAAAATCCCTTCTCGGCTTATACTTGAGTCACTGTCGGCGCTGGGGGCTCTGCGATGGCCCGAGTGCCGACAGGGACGCTTCGGTTATATGCGACTCCTCAGGGAACGCATATAACTGAAGGCCGAGTACAGCCGACAGCATCCGGGCACTGCGGTGGCCCGTGCGCTGTCTGCTATCTCTTCCCCTGCATGCGACTCCTCCGGAGCGCATGCAGGAGAAGAGATACCACTGCGGAGCAAAGAGCGAGTGCTCCGTGCTCCGCAGTGGACTCCGGGCGGCCACAAACTGGGGCCGCCTGGAGTTTCTGGACAGGCAGCGTGTTTTCATCACGCTGCGTGCGCGGCCTGATGACATCACCTGCCCGTGCCGAGAAGACCGAGGAGAGCGCGCGGGAGGCGGACAAACGAGGAGGCGGAGCGGCAAGGGGGACGGAGCAGCGGGGACAGGTAAGTGGGTTTTTTTGGGTTTTAAAACCTGTTTACCTGCCTATAGCCCGCCTAGAGGACCTATACCCTCCTATAGCCTTTCCTAGAGGACCTGTACCCTTTCCTATTAGCCTGCCTAGGGGACTATACCCTGCTATAGCCTGCCATAGCCTGCCTAGAGGACCTATTTCCTGCCCATACCCTTCCTATAGCCTGCCTAGGGGGCCTATACCTGCCTAGGGGGACCTATACCTGCCTATAGCCTGCCTAGGGGGACCTATACCTGCCTATAATGAACTATACCTGCCTATAACCTGCCTAGGGGAACATTAAACTGCCAATACCAGCCTATATCTGCCTATGGGGGACATTAAAAAACCTATGTAATTTTATTGGTGTCTATTTTTATTTTTAAATTCACCAGTAGCCGCTGCGTTTTCCACCCAGGCTTATACTCGAGTCAATAAGCTTTCCCGGTTTTTGTGGCAAAAGTAGGTGCCTCGGCTTATACTCGGGTCGGCTTATACTCGAGTATATACGGTACTCTCTAATGCTGCATGGAGACTTTCAGGGGTATATTCCCTAGTGATGTGCCATAGTTGAGATGATATAGTCCCAGGGCGGGCTAACCATAGGGCCTGCAGCTTTATTAAAATGAATATGTATCCCAATGTCCCAGACACCTGTTGGAGGTGCAATCAGGAGGCGGGGTCCATGTCCCATATATGGTGGGGTTGCCAGGCCTTACGGCCCTTTTGGAAAAGGGTCCTTCAGGCTATCTCGGATTGTTGCGAGGTTTCCATCCGGACGCCCAGAAGCGGTCCTTTTATTTATGGCCCCTTTTTTCGCAATCCTCCTATAAAAAATCTTTGATAAGACTCTCTTAAGGCGGCAAAAAGACGGTAATCCCCCGTCGCTGGCGTCAATCTGTTCCTCGTCCATCGCTGAATGGGTGGAGGAGGTATCCTTATTATTGTATGGAGGAGATGATCGCCCACTCCCCTGAGGGGGTGATAAAGTACTGCCCCCACTTCGAGGGCCTGGACCCAGTATCAGCCTCCAGGGAATTTCGGGCCTTTTGGGGCGATGATGGGGGTTTTTTTCTCGAGTCTCGCCCTCCTCCTACATGGGGTTCGGACATAGTTGAATGGGCTTGGCGATTGAAGCTTCCCTTGGGAGGGATCCCCCGTTTTGTAGCTTTTCCCATGACGTTTGGGTTCTTTCCCGGGGTTCGGTGGTGAGGATTCCTCTTCCCTTCCTTCCTCTTCCTTTCTTTTTTTCCCCCCCCTGTTAAATTTATTGGAGTTTCAGGACCCTATAGGTTAATCAATGTCTAGACTCATTGTCCACTGGTGAGTGGGGAGTCTGGTGCTCCCCCTCTGGTAGTGGGCGCGTATTACGTTTTGTATGTTGACCCGTCGTTATTGGTCGTAGTGTTGAAGGCCTACCTGATTTTATTTACTTACACTGGACTCTCGTACTTATATAGTAGTGCCTTTGTTCATCTTTGTGTGCATGTTTTTAATTGTTATGTATAAAATTGTTCTAATAAAAACCTATTATAAGTAAAATGAATATGTATATTACATGTAAAAGAGAAGTGGTTTATGGGAATAGACAAAGACAATAGTTTACAGTACAATGGAATATGTATTTAATAAGGCTTGCAGCTTTATTAAAATTAATATGTATATTAGATATAAAGTAGAAGTACTTTATGAGAAGATAATATGACAATAGTGTACAGTACAATGGAGTTTATATTCCAATGAATATGCATATTAGACATGGAAGAGAAGGGGATTATGGGAGTTGATAAAGCTGGTAGTGTGCTGTGGAATGTTAACACCTATTCTGCTCCAGTCCGTTCTAGGTGAGCCACGCAGAGGCTAACATGAGAGAAAAGAGATGAATTTCCATCACAGTCAGGGCTGAAATATCTATTTATACAGTACGTTTGGGGCGGGCAGCCCTGGTAAGATAGGGCGCAAGCCCGGTATGGAGATGGCGAATTTGTCGAGGTTTGATGTCTATGGGGGCATGGGGCAGCAGTAGCAGCAATATTATGAGTGTGCGTGCAGGAGAACGGAGGGGGTGTGGGTTTTTGTGGATTCCTGATGGCTAATTGGTGAGCACCTGAATAGGGTTATATATAACTGATATAAAAGGAAGTGACTTAGACCACATGTGATCGGACCTCTAACCCCTTTATGAAGCCAGGTTAGCTGGTGAAACATGTCGGGGAGGTCAGACATGACGTTTTATATAGTGATTCTCACCTTGCCTAGAAGTGTACCTGCGCAGACGGTGTCACAAGGGGGCCTGATTTGTTTTGTGTCCATGAGATTAGGGACGACTGCCCAAGTAGGAGGCTTGGGATCCCTTACTGGAGCTAGTAAATATCTGTATATATAAGGCTATGTTCACACGGTGTATTTCCAGGTCGTAATTACGCCCCGCAATTACGCCGTGTGGATGGGGGCGGGGCGGGAGCGGGGGGCCGGCACTTCGCTAGTAATTCACATGTCAATTATCTCCCCGCCCGGCGGCTTCGCCGGGCGGGGAGAGGCGACATCATCCATAGTTCCTATTGAAACTGTGAATTACCGCAATGAAGGGCCGTTTTCGGCCGTAATTGGCGCAAATTTGGCGGTAATTACGGACCAAATACGGCCCATTTTAACCCGGTGAACAGGGCCAAAGGCTTTCCTATTATGGGTGGTGCTCCCCCCAATTTGATAATAGAAAAGGACAAATTCCTTTTTTAGAAGTAGAAAGGGTTAAAGGGGTGGGGTTAGAAATCAGGGTTTTTAAAAATAGTGTGATAGAGGTTAAGAGTTATACATAATAAAATTACGTTTATTTTTTTTTCAGATATAGAACTGAAGAGTTAAGTTTTGCCAGGGGAAAATAGTAAATATATAAATATAAAGATAACACTTCCCCACTCTCCTTAGTGAAGGACAAAGAGGCATTTTTTCTAATAAGATATTGTTGCTATTTTACAGTGTGTTGGAAGTACAATACCTATTTCAGCCTAAGACAAGCAAGTTAGCTGCCCATTGCTAAGCTACACAAAATGGACAGTATTTGCAGTTTTGACTCCAGAATACCTCTGCACTTTCCCTTCTTTACTGCACAAACATTTGTGAAGTACAGAGGCAGGTGATTAAATTTTCAGAATAAGTTATATTCATTTATTATTTATGTAAAAAGAATTTTCTAGTTTTATGTAAATAAATCATGATCACTGAAAAGTGAAATGTAGTTTTCCGTTCATGGGGAAAAATGATTTTGTAAAACAAAAACAATTATACAAACGATTAAAAGTATAAAAAAAAAGCGTATGTTATTTTTATTATACAATGAATAAACTTTGATTACATATAACCTATAAAACCTTCCAAAGACTTAACACTAATGGACCGTAGGATACGCGAGCAGCATACTCCCATCAACCTAGGTAAAAGACATATAAATCTGAGGAGTAAGAACCACCATAGTCAAGGAGACAACATTTTGTTGTCCAAGAAGAAAAGCTCTGTTTCCAGAGTTGTGACAATACAGACAGATTCATTTTATAATAATAGTGAGGATATAATTAAACTGATGTCCTGGGGGAAAGTTTGGTTTGACATAAGAATTATTAGAATTTACATAAGAATCTGTACCTAAATCCTGTCTCTAGTGTTGTCCCTAATGTCAGACCCAATTTAACAATGTCCCTCAGTTATATTCACCATAACCAAAACAGAACAAAACTACCAAAGAGAACACAATGAAAATCTGACAGAGAGCAAACTAAAAACAACATGAACTAAAGAAAACAGAGCCAACCCAAGACAAGTAAAACCCAAAAGGACAAAGACTAATTTCTAAGACATAGAAAAAGAATGCGAGTTAAACCAAAACGAAGCCTCAGCTTAACAGTATACTCTATGCCAGCTTTCAAGTGAACCTTAGCTTTATAGAGGGATAGCAATCAATCATTTGCTCTTAATCAAGCTCACAAGTGCTGCATGGTCAGCTGATCCATTTTGAGAGTTAATCTAATAAGCACCAAAATGAGATAGGGAGGGGTTTTTCTGCCCTTTGTAACGCTGCAGATCTGTAAGTGTTGGCTATGTTTTACCGGCTTATTTCGGGGGTATTTACGGGCGTATTTGTCCCCAAATACGTCCCGAAATACGTTTCAAATACGTGTCAAAAGGGGGGCCTATTTGCTCGTAAATACATTCCCCATTATTTATATGGGGATTTACGTTGCAAAATACATCTCAATAAGTGACGGGACTTAATTTTTTCACGTATTTACGGGCAAATTTTTGCCCCCAAAACGTTTAAAATACACCTCGTTAATATGAGGCGTATTTTACATTGGAATCAATTAATTAATTGTTATTATTAGAAACGTATTTTTAGGACTATTTGCGGATGTAAATACTCCGTAAAAAACCCCCAAAATAACCGTTGAATATAGCCTTAGGCTAGGTTTACACGGCTTAAAATGCGGGACGTAAATTTCGTCCCCATTTTCCCGTGTGGCCCGGGGGGGGGAGCGGGGGAAGGGGCAGGGGGACGGCCCACCTCGCCGGGCCCCTAGCAAACATTGCTAGCGGCGCGTATACCCGCTAGAAAGTGACAGTCAATTACTCCCCCCCCGGCGTATTTGCGAGGGA